>JAQMYG010000004.1:8394637-8424095 GCA_030014215.1 Clariallabes teugelsi
TATATACAGTAAATGTGGTTAAATGTATCTATATAGCTGTTGTTGGTTATACTTTGCATTGAACCTTGGAAAATTATGCACTTATTGTATTTATGACCAATATCTAAGACTGTGTGTGATTTAAGGCTATGTGTAGTTGTTATTATTTCTCCAGCATTTTTACTCTAATTTCATCATCAGAACATAATTCATACTCCAATCATGACAACCTTGCTGTTCTTTCTGTCATTATTTAAAGGACATATTATTGTGATCTTACTCTGAATCTTATCATGCGAAGCCATTGTTTGTGTGCCTGTGTGTGTGTGTGTGTGTGTGTGTGATTGTGAGTGAATGACAGAAAGTGAGAAAGCATGTGTCATATGAAATCAGCCTAGAGAGCCCTAATGATGTTTCCTTTGTTTTTAGTCTAATCCGAGGGGTAAAATGCCTATTCCTGGCCACTCATATCAATATGTTTCAACCAGCGGCACTTCTGTTGGTAAACACACACTGTGACCTTTCATCCTTGAAAGACTTTTTAACATCCAAATCAAAATCTATGTTTTCTTTGACGAGATGCATAATAATCAAATGAAATTTTTGTGCTATAAGGCTTTCCAGGAAGGTTAATGCAGAAGATGTGACTAAAGAGTGATGATAATTGGAATCAACATGTACTGTATAGTTAAGGGATAGAATAAACATTTTGCCAGGACTTTTACTTTCCGAAGCCGGGGTGTCCATCTCTACCCCAAAATGGCTAAAACCAGGAAGTTCTCAAAGTTAATTGCAAACTTCTGTGGCAAATTTGTACATGATCGTCAGGAGGCAATCAAACATGATCTCCAGGAAGCAATCAAGTCTGCCAGATGATCAAGTGCCACCAGAGTACTGCAGACATCTTTTTTTGACTAGCTGGATCCTGCAGGTTTTGAAGAATGAAGGACTTCATACTAAATATTGATTGTTGTTACAGTAGCAATATCATTGCAAATAAATCACCAATTATTCTTATTATCTTGGTTGTTATTATTTTAAATATTTGCTAATCTAATAAAAAGAGCATTGAATTTCACTTTATATAAATGCATTTATTCTAACATCTTATTATAATGGCAGTTAAATGTTCCTGTGAGGAGGCAGAAGCTTTTAAATAAGGAGTCTCCATGGTCAATCCTTTTGAAACATTTGAAGGTAAAGCTTATATTTCTTTTTACAGTAGTGCATACAAACGATCCGCCCTGACTGGACGCTCACTCACGATCGCTACCTTTTTACCTCCTAAGGCTTGCTGTTAAGACATGAACGGCCAATCATTTTCTCAAATTGAATGTTATTTTCTGAGGTGCCTTGCCGAGAGAAGCTTTCATATATTTGTCAATTCTGTCTTAAAGCAAGCCTGTTGAATTCCGCTATCTAATATGTTTTTTCGTAATGAAAAAAAATGTCTTGATGAGCACTTTTAAAAAATATATCAAAATTATACTTTGCTCTAAACTCCATTAGTACATCCATTATTGCATAGATCCATTATACTGTATATCTCCTCTCAAACATGCTTTTAGCTTGCTGAAATCCTGACCTACTTGTGCTTACCATGAACATATATTTTTTATAACCCTTTGGGGGGAAAATGTCTCCCAGATGCTTTAAATCCGAATGTTATCCTGACATGTTGACTCTGAGCCTATACGTTAGTTAGAATTCAGCGTGAGTAACCACAGGAAAACGCTTAGGCTATAAGATCCTTGCTTTTTTTGTTCTGAGTGACAGTTTTGCAATTAAAGTGACACGATGAACACGATGACATGTCTTGGCATTGCAGGCGCCACTCCTCAGGATATCAAAAGCCCACCAACAACTGGTGTAGCCCCTCCAGTTTTAATTAGCAAGGCCAGATGCAGACCTAGATGCAATTTATTTTCTAAAAATGACATTAATGCATTCTAACAGTCTTTTTTTCTATGGGAACTGCTCTTTCAAAGGGATGGGTATGGCAGGTAAACAAATAAAACTGATTATTAGTGATTGTTGTTACTTTAAGGCAAGTGACAAAAAAAGCTGTAGTTATAAGTTGATAAAATGGAAAATGTTTAAAAAAAAAAATTTTAATTAAAAATTCTCATATTGCTGTGGGAATAAGGAATTTGGCACTTTTGTACATGCTCTCTTATTTACTTAATTAAACCACTGCTGTATCCTGGTTAAGGTCACCGTAGGTCTAAATCCTATCCTGGAAACATTGGACATGACGTGGGAATACTTCCTGCATGGGTTACTAGTCAACTGCAGGTTGCCATGCACTAATATACACCTTGGGGTAATTTATCCTAGCCAACCCAAATTCAGTATTGGTACAGTTTTACCAAGTAGGAGGGAACTAGAGGACCTATGGAAACCCACACAGATCCTTAACATTCATTCCGTAAAATAACACACAACCTGCAAGAAAGTACTAGTCCAAGTACTGGAGAAACAGAATCGTCTTGAGTCATCGTTCAAAGATCGTCAACGTCTCTGCTGTACGGACATCTAGAGGAAGTTCGTTCCACCACCTAGGTGCCAGAACAGAAAAGAGTCTGGTTGAATGCCGCCCTTGATCCCTGAGAGATGGTGGGACATAAAGGTGCATAAATGAACCTTTATGGAATAATCACATACAGTACAGTTCACATTCAGATGTGTGTGTAATATCAGATCTCTTTCACCTACACACACAAATTAGTAGCTTAGTGGTTAGCACTGTCGCCCTGCTTCTCTAGGGTCCGGGTGTGTGTGCCCTGTGATGGATTGGCCTCGAACCTTAAGTCTCCTGGGATAGGCTCCAGGCCCCCCGCGACCCTGAATACAGAATAAATCAGTATAGATGAGTGCGGGAGTGTGTAATAATAATAAAACGTGATGTATTTACCATGCCATGTACATAGATTTAATCTGAAAAATGGAACTACATGCCATATGTGTAAAACAAATTGTTTTTATGTAAAATTACTATCTCACTCACTCTCACTCATCATCTATACTGCTTTATCCTGTATTCAGGGTCGTGGGGGGGCCTGGAACCTATCCCAGGGGACTTAAGGCTTGAGGCGGGGTACACTTTGGATGGGGTGCCAATCCATTTCAGGGCACACACATACGTGTACACACACTCATTCACACACACTACGGACAATTTCGGAAGACCAATTAACCGAATCTGCATGTCTTCGGACAGTCTACAACTACACAGTAATTAACAAAGTTTCGGAAAACAGTGCACTGTTTAGGTGGGTGTTGATGCTATAGGGCTGAACCATTTCTAGTTATTTTGGGTGTAAACCAAGTCGTATAAAGGTTGCGATGAACTGTTGTATTGTATATAAAAAAGTGAAATATAATGACTTTTAACTAACAAAATATCAAATAGCAGGCAATCAACAGGGCAATAGCGAGCAATTGTACAGTGGAAAGATGTGGGCTCTTATTGGGCATGAAAATGAGTAGTCTAACTGCTTTTTCCAATTGCCTATAGTACCCATAGTGTGTGTGCAGCAGACTGCCACTCCATCCAGAGTGGACCTACAGCACTTCTAATAAGTCATTTCTGGGACACCGGGCCATCAGAGCTGCAGATCATAGCCTTTTGACTGCTATGAATGAAGCTGTCAGTCCTATGTCTCAGCCTTAGAAGGTTATTTTGATATCCACCTACAAAGACAACCTGATCAAGGCCATCCCATGGGCACAGTATCTTTTGAAGCCTTCCTTTGTAGTCATCAGAGGTATACAACACAATTCTTTCAGTAGAACTTTTTCTTCATAAATTAACATGTCTTGAGGAAAATGCATGAACTTCAGTGAATATCTGTGGTACCACCTTCTCTTTGGGGTGGCAAATGCTCTAAAAACAGTACACACTACTAAATTAACAAGGCTATGACTTCAGACAGAGTAAAAAAATAAAAAATAAAATAGGCTTGGGGGAAAATGTCTGAAATTGTCTCCTACCGTTTATATGATTACTCTGTCTGGAGTTAATTCACCAGAGAATTATATTCTCCAGTAGCAGTTTACAATCGTTAGAAAACAAATTAGCCATCACTAGCATTTTGGAGCTTTTGGGCAATTAACCTGAGTAATGCAGGCTACATGGTTTTTATAAGCTAATGTACCATAAGTACATCTGTAGACACTATAAGAAATTTGCAACATCATCCACCATACGAGTTTATGTTGCTTTTTTTTTAATTTTATCTCTAGCTTGGTTGCAGACCAAGCAGATTACATTTTTTTTTTTTTAAATTAATGGTTGACAATCAGGCAGGTAGTTGTGTATGTTTTAAACATTTTGCCTTCCACATCATGCAATACACCTGAATGTTGTTAAGCACCTGCTTCACAAAGTCAGGTTTTCTGGGTAGGGGGATTGCATTGCTGGCTCTTTACTGGATCTACTGTCAATCACAATGGCAATATCCAATTGCAGACGTGTAAATAAAAAAAAATAATCGCCTTTGCGTGTTTTGGAGGAAGCACTTGATAGCACCACCTACCCTGATTGATAGTTGTTATCAATGGGCTAGCTAATGGGTGGTAACTGGCGGGAAAATAATGGGTGTCTATTGTGGGGTTAAAGAGAAAAAGGAAATAAAGACTCAGGTAATATATTTACATGTAATATGAGGAGTGAACACTGCACTTTATAGCTAAACCATTCAGCAATGACTTTTTAACTTTTTAGACAGTCCAACACAAGATGCTACATCAACAACTTCATCAGGGGAAGATATGGAATGGACACTGATATCCATATAGTTATGGGCCACTTTTGTTAAAAAAGTGTCCACTTGCCTTATTATTGTGGATAATATTTCCATCAGGGAAAAGGCATGATTTGCAGTTTGACAAACAGCATTTATTTAGTTAAAGTACATAAGAAACAGATACGGTAAATTACAATATTCAGTATTAACTGAATAGTTACAAAAGTTCTCACAAAACTGTACATTTCATGACAACAGGTAGTGAACACTTCTTCATTACCAGAAACAAGTAAGACAAAAAACACTTCATTGTAACAAGTAACTATTCAATGGTTTAAAGAATAGCACTTTCAGCATGTTTAACTTTTCACAATAGATTTAAATCGTATATAAAGTTATATAAGATCATATAAGATAAAGTTATATAAGTTCATATTTATATAAGATAAAATTATGTAACTTTATCATATAAAATATCACCAAACAATCCATAGAAATGCACTTTTACATAACCAAGAAACTCAAGTATTTATGCTCAAGTATTTATGCACATTGGCACTGAAATGGTGGATATGTGCAAATACAAAGACAACTCCAAAATTCAGGAATCCATATGTAAAAGTTCTATTATCATCAAGGAGATAGAGAGACAGGTGTCAACATGCTACAAGAATCTATTACTTATGATTTACTGGGGCAGAAACATAGTCCTTCTGTGCAAAGTAAAGATAACAGTACACAGCCTTTAGATATTTGCCATGTTCATAGCATTACTTCTGCAAACACTTAAAGCACTTTCAGTAGCCAACTGCGTGAGATGATTTCAAAGTCTACACGTCATTAATTGACACTAGGAATGTTACATTGCTGTGGTAACATTAAATCACTCGTAAATGGGAACAGAAAATTATAATATAAATTCTGGATTATACCTTTGGTCCAAGATTGTGCATATAAATTTAATTAATGAGACTAATTTGCATAATCACAAGGTGTTCTAGTTTTACTGATGCATCAGCTGTTTTTGAGCAACCCACTGGGAAAAACTAAATTTCTAAGCATCTGATTTCTTCCATATGCCTGTTTGTTATTCAATTAAAAACAAGTTATTAAAAAAAAAAAACCTTAAAGTCAATCTGAGCTACATTTTGCTATTAACTCCATATACCATAATTTATGGAGTTCAATTTAACTTATTTAAATATATATGAACGTTTGTTTTACCACTTTATTTTAAATAAAATAATTCCCTGGGATGCACCGCTTCATCGTATGTAAACATCGAAAAATGAGCTCATTATCAAGAATGCTGATTTTTTTATTTATTTCACTATTAAAATGGAACATATTTATTTTTTGCATTTAAAATACATTATTCGTTGCTGATACAAACTTGTGTATGAAACTGAACCGTTTGCTGACAAAACCGGTTTTAATTCCACCACATTTTAATTTGATTAGTTAAAAAAGAATGTAATAACTAAGAACACACCTTAGTAATGGGCCTTTAAACACTATTTAGAGTACTAATTTGTTTTCTATAGATGCAAAAAGCATTCTCTGCATTATGCTTATGTGCATCAATGCATATTCATTGATTTACAGGAGACATGAATGAATTAAAAAGATTGTTAGAAAGAAATTATTTTTGTTTAGTAAATGAACTTTTTGATAATTTACTATGTTATGCATTTGATGACTTACCAAAATAAATCCTTAAGCTACATTATCTGCTACTGTGAATTACACTTTTGCAAAATCTGTACTGCAATGAATGCATCGTGAGGTTGACAGATCACCATTCCTCCATGCTGCAAACTGTTTCCTAAAATGCTCATTCATGTTCCTAAACTAAAGAAAGATCTCTCTTCTCACATATTTTTGCAGGTTTCTAATCGGACATATGGCTTGCTGGGTTCTCTGATTCTTGTCAGATTGTAGAAGCACCACTACCCTGGATTGCTTTCGTAAGCCTGAGGTCTTTCCCCAATTCAGGAAATTGCAGATCAAAATGAATAATTTCTTTTCTATATTTGTTGGATAAAATGGTTTGTAAGACTTCAAAATTCAAGACAAACTTCAGAATTGAAGAATGCAATGTTTCTAAAGCACTAAAATGACCTATTTTTCAGTTCATTATATTCTATACAGTATTTTGAAAACAAGCATTAATGTCTTTTTCAGTGTCAATGACAGTGTCATTTTTATCATGTGATTACTAATTATACTAAATGGAAAGTTGAAAAACATAAATAAAATTATTATTAACTTTACAAGAGTAATAAATACTGTATATATATATGTTACAATAAAGCCAGAGTATTAAACATTTGCATACATTTTTACCATATGTGTTGACATCTACATCAGTCGGGTGACTATTCAGGGCTCAACACTGCTGTTATAACTTCCAATCACACACAGAATAAGGTTCGATTTAAAATGTGCATGGTACCACTATGGGTCATTTAAAAAAATAAATATTTAAAACATCAAATATTTTCATCAGTTTTTTATATTATGCAAAAGACAAACTTTTAAAAGCTATCAAATGATATGTCACTAATGTACTATCATTATGTACTGTCAATCATCACATTCCATCTCTTAAGCAATCAATAAACTTGTTGCATTACCCATTGCTTTTAACCTGCATGCTTTCAGCAAAAGTTCTAGAGGTAATAGAGTCACATTAGCTGTGTGTACATGGACTACTTGCACTGCATTTTATCCTCAGGGAAAATAAAGTCATTTTACAAGCTACAACAAGAGAAAAAAAAGAGAGATATCCGGCAAACCAAAAACATGGCCACGAAGTAGAAACAATTTTGGACATTCGGGATCTCATTGAGGTTGAGGTTATGGAGTCAGTGGAGCTTTTGGGGATGGGCAAGAACCCTGGCTTTCAAAACTGGATCCTCTTCCTGGCCACTGTAGAAGAAAATATGAAGACACCAGATCAGACTTTTCAGTAGGAAGATTACATTTAAAATCAACTTGAACGAAAATGATGGGAAGAGAAGAATAGGGAGAAAGAATGAAAGGGCTCTTGAACCAAAGCATACCACATCATCTAACATGGTGCCATTGGAACCTGGTCACTGGTGGTTATTGATGATGTGGATGCTGACTGAAGTAGCAAAATGAATTATTACAGTAAGTGTATAGACATATACTGAACAAAAGTGATGGGTAATGAGCCGACCATGAGACCAAATGAGTTGAGGTCAGCTCAATCAGTAATTTTATCTTAATTACTGAAGATAAAACTGAAGGTCAGAAAGACCTACAAACAAACAAACAGCAGCCGAAGGGGGCTGAAGTAAAGGCAAGACAATGCAGCTCAAGGGAGGAGACTGGGATGGCGATGTCAATGGGTTTCAGACTTCAGATAGTCATTTCTTTTATTCATTATATGAACTTAATTTCAAAACATGTTTATGATTATGGTAATAAATTAAAGACTTTCAATATGGTTAAGGTCAAGACTGGATGGTGACCATTTCATGTGTGAAAATGATTCTTCATGTTCCTAGAATCACTCTTTCACAATTTAAGTCTGCTAAAACTTGCCATTTTCATCCTTGAACATGCCTGTGCCATCAGGGAAGAAAAATCCATAGATCAGTACATTACAATGGTCAGTACAACTGGTCATTCAGTACATTCAGGTCATGAGTTGACTTCATTTCATTGCCACATAGCATTGCTGAGCCTAGACCTGACCAACTGAAGCTCATACAACTGCCTCCAGAGGCTTATACAGTGGGCACTATGCATGATGGGTGCATCGTTTCATGCGCTTCCTTTCTTACCCTGGCATGTAAAAAAATACATCTAATCTTCATGCTTTTCTAAAAGGTGAAGCTGTTTTTTGCACACAAAAAAAAAACTCCAGATCCGGTATATGTAAAAATGTGTAGAAGAAAATATGAGGACACCAGATCAGACTTTTCCGTAGGAAGATTACATTTAAAATGTAAATCACATTAAAAATTTTCACATTTCTGTTGTCATTTTATGGTTCACCAGTAACCTTCAAGGTTTTAATAATGTGTTGTACAGGTGTGGTGATAGCCATGTCAGACCCTGAAAAGATGGTACAGTACAAGTAAGCTGATGAAAAGATGGTATCCTCTCCCTACCTCACATAGGGCATGCCAGTGGGTGATGGGCTTGCGTGGGTAGGCCAACATCTCGTTCCAGTGGTCTCGACCCAGACCCTCAGCATCAGGGCCTGTCCGACACACACCGATCACCTCATTGTGTCCAACTCTGGTGAGAAAAATAGCACTACTGATCAATAATTTTGATGAAGGTTGCCAATAAATCTGTCATAGATCAATTCCAATTATTCTTGTTGAAAACTGATACATGGTTAAAATGATTTATAAGAAGACACCACTTACCGGTCATAATCCATCACCATAATCGACAGGCTGACCTGCTCCACGTTCTCCGGAGGGATGTCAAAGATGATGGCCTCATTGTACACAGGGTTGAGTGTGCTCTTTTTAGTGGTGGTTTTCCGTTTCTTCAGCCTTCTACCGTCACAGATCAGTGACACTTTAACATACGGGTCTGAGGAAGTAAACACTCGTGCCGGAATTCAAACTTTACACAACATTTTAGTAGACAATGTCTAGGTTTTGTTCACCCTAACTGATACATATGTGAAAATGTTATTTACTGTATTCCAGGTGTGCATGAATCTGCACTCACCAGAGGAGCCAGTGATGTCCATGGCTTTCAAATTTCGGCACTTGATGACAGTCAGAGTCATGCGGCCAGCCGTGGGAAGGTAGCAGAGGGAGTACATAATTTCCCCTAAATCCACACTCTCCTACAGAGAAGCATACACATTACATTACACATCACTGAGGTTCACAATAGGCTTTATAGTTCATAAAAACACACAACTAAATAAAAAAAAATCTAATTTCTAAGCATTTACTTTGCATATTATCACATATTACTGTACATATACAATTAATATAAACCACTGATTGACACTTCAAATTATTGTATTTATTTAATCAATGAAGACAGACTACTGTTTGCTCATCAACATTATAAAAAATACCATCAAAATAATCATTTAGAGAGTCTATTTAAGTCTTCTTTTGAGAAAATTGCTATTTCTAATGTACTTACTAGAGTGTATTTCTTGTATCTGTATTACAAGAAATCACATCTTGATTCTTTAATAAATGTACTGTATATTTACTTTAAATTATTATAAACTTAAGCACTGCCGTAATAGATCATTACCTACACAAAATTAAAATTGTGCTCAAACATTTTGTTAACATTGTGTCAAGAAGTCATTAGGCCACTTTTCATTAATGAGAATATTAAATGCTGGTGTATGTATAACAAGCATAATAAAACCATAGTAGTAAGTAAGTAACCTTTTCCTTGAAGCATTTTGGTAGCGCATTTAAGGTTTACTTAATTAGTTTTTAATTATATCTCAATGAAACAATAAGAAATTAAGGAAACATTACCATGTTCAGCCTGAATACTTATCCACTCTGATAGTAAAAATATAATGACTTGAAACACTTGTGCTATCAGTCTGTTTTCTTTTTGTGTTTGTTGCACTAATTTACATGACAGAATTAACTGAAACCGTGCCATTATTGATTGTGTTGTATGAATAATCAAAGTGTTTACTCATAATCCAACAGTAATACAGAAACGGTGGTCACTGTTTGCTGATTGTATGTACTCTCTGAATCTCTGACTCATCCACATGGAAAGTCTTTCCTGTTTGGGTTATTTCCAGTACCCATGTGATACACGTTTAATACTCAAATCAATATTATAGTTTTTAAATGTTTGAACGATTCTTTTTGGAAATATTTTGAATGCTGCGCTGCCACTGTTTCAGATGGATGGTTTTAAATGATCTACAGTAGAAACACTACAAATGCTGAAACTATGCAGTTGTCCTGCTGCAACACGACATTTTCTAGGTGTAAGGTAAGTGTATTACAAAATGACAGGAGTGGTGCAAAATGTCCTTGCATGTAATTGTTTACATGGTCCTAATAGGTACTTAGAAACTACAGTCCACCACTTGTACAGAGTATTACTTGACCTGAATGCTCCATTAAACCGTACTATTACTAGAATGGCAGCAGCATTACGGTTGTTAAACTTGCAGTCAGTCTGAATTATTATTTGCAATCATGTTTTTAAAGCTTTTTTTGTGCTATTTATCAGAAATCTCTTATTTAAAATGCCTATATATATATATATATATATATATATATATAATTCATGTTTCACATCGGCTCATGATGGTCACTTATCTTCATAATCACGCTTATTATAACAGGGAGTAACTCTTGACTTCTTAATTTCTTTATCCTAATTAACTACGGGACTGCTAATTGCTGCTGTAATCCAGTGCTTATCCCACAAATCCATTCACTTACACTTGAACAGAACATCCTTTCAATGCAATTAGCATCGTTGGCCTTTCTAGTATAGAATTCTAGATAAATAATGATCTATTATTCCATTAATCTGGTGTCACGTAGAAGAGCATGGGTTGTTTTTAAATCTGATTTCTTAAGGTTTCATCATGTTAGGTTTTTATTAGTGTCTCCTTACTTTTTCCCTAGACCTTCCTTAAATGTCCCAGGCTTCTCTTTAAAAGGCACTTGTTCTTTGATGTACTGTACGTGATACATGTTTATTCAGGGCATTTGGCTCAACACTTAAAATACCTTACATACATTTTCTTTGAATATACTACACTCAGACAGCATCATGTGCTTGCGTACACTATGTGTATATCTCCACCAGTCGGCTACTGTGTGACAAATCAACTGGTTCTTCCCTCCATTTTTAGGATTAATACTTGTTGTCTCAAGGAAATATTTTTTCTTGCCAGAAATCAATCCTAGCTTGTTCATTATGGGTATAAATTCTGACTTTGTGGCAGTGTCTATTGTTAAAAGCATTATACAAATAATCAGTTTACTGAAGGACGACTACTGTAAGCCATTACCCCTTTTATGTAATGTTAGCCATCATTCTACTGTCTGATGCGTGTGCAGCGACATGCGGTACCCGAATTAAACTAATGGCGTCAACCGGGGATGAAATGAAGGGTTAGAATGTGATGTGGAAGTGTGACTGCTCTAGGGTGCAATCAATGGCAGGGTCTATTCTGGGGGATCCAAGTAACCAGAATGTCTCCACAAGCTCTGAGCATTAGCATTGTCTCTAGAGCATCACAAAAGCTTTCTTTTTTTTTTTTTTTTACAATACTGGATACTGACTAATAATACAGTAAAGATGAATTATCTTGCATGGGCTATATCTTATAATAGATGCAATCTTACACTTGAGTTTTTGCATGTACTGATGTACTGATATAACCATAATGAATAATACAATATACAATCTAAGATTAAGCTGTCTTAGAGACCTTCACCACCACATCACAGCTTGGGAAGACTATCATTTCTTTAAATTCTTTGGGATATTAATGCTTTTTATGACTAGAGTTTAAAAAAAAAAAACTGACAAAAAAGTAATGGAGAACGACAAATTCACAGAAATAACACATCACCCCATCAAAACATGACAATAATTCACAGCACTGTCAAGAAAATTATATTCAGACTGACATACTGGAAGGCATTTAAGCAACAATGAAGAGATGAAATGAAATGTGCGGACACAACGATCAGCGTTTATCAATCCTGCGGCGACTGATGTGTCAAACTTTCCAGAGTGGAGATTATGGCTCAGTGTGTGTGTGTGAGTCACCACAGAGAGTCAGATCTTTCAGGAAAGCAAAGGAAAGCAAAAAAAAGCCAAGTTGATCAAATCAAATCACATCATCACTGTGTGTGTGTGTGTGTGTGTGTGTGTGTGTGTGTGTGTGTGTGTGTGTGTATATATATATATATATATATATATATATATATATATATATACATACACACATACACACACACAGGTAGTCCCCGACTTACAAACGAGTTCCGTTCTAGTAGGCATTCGTAAGTTCAATTTGTACTTAAGTCTGAAAAAGTGAGTCTTTATTAACTCCTAAGGAAATGAATCTGACACAAATGTAACAGTGTTGTTTTGTATGTAACAGATGCCATTTTGTCTCAGAGTTGTTTTCCACTGTACAGGACTTTGAACTCTGTTTTGTTGATGATTTTTCACGATCATTACAGCTTTACAGGACAGCCATTTTATATCATCATGCTACCGGACTGATTTATTGAATCTGGTGAGGCCGACTCATTTCTCCCACACCCCCACACGCACATACAATATAGCAGACTCTTACACACTGAAAATATTGTATAACATTGTAAATATCGGTATCTGGTCCATTGCAGTGTCTATTGTTATACAATACTTCCGTGATTAAACCTGAAGTAAAACCGTGGTCTGTTCATACAGTACCAGACTGTAAACAAGGATGTTGTTGTTGACAGAGGGGGGTATAAAGATCTTTTTGAGAGTCACTTGCATTCAAAAGCCTATTCAGGGGAAAAAAAGAATAAGTTATTCACTGGCTAATGCCTTTGTTGACATGCATATTCCCTCTTATTTCTATAGAAGTAAGGATACAAGTAAAGGATGCAGGTTTTATTTCTGAAAGTCTCAGGGTAGTATGATGCATGGATCAAGAAGATGATTTTGCAATATCAGGCCAATCCTGAATGCTATTTTGTATTTACTTGGGGGGGAAAAAAGACACCTCATACTTTTTAAGCTTTGACAGCTACATTTTATTATTAATTACTAATGATTAAAATTCTATTTTTACATCACATTACCCGGTGTCTATTGACTATATGTAAGATATGCAATGTGCAACCACATCTACAAATCTGTTCTTGTCTTACTGTCTCCATTGCTGCTAGATATCTGGAATCAATAATGTAAATCTATCCATGTATTCATCTATTTATCTATATTTCAATCGATCGATCTTTGTGGACCATACATAAATTTCCTTACAGAAATCTTTACCTCATCAATGATTAGATACTTTTTAAATCTATTTATTATAAGCCTTATTCTGTAATGGATTACTTTAGAAAATATCATGTATTACGTTATTGTAAAACTCTGAACTGGAGGACATCCGGTACTATTGTCAGTGCTGAACATGAATCAACACTTTCTGACCAATCAGATTTGAGATTTCAGCAAAGCTGTGGCCAAATTCTGGGAAAGCAGTCACTCCAAGATGAGAACACTTCACAGCATGGAAGACTTCAGTGTGAAAAAAAGAACTACATTTGTCAAGGAAACTTGTCTGTGACTCTGCATGACTGAAGTTGTTATATAAACTGAGAGATCTGCTTAGGCGTCATTTTGAGTGGGATGAAGAAGCCAAACAGACAATAGAACAAATCCAAAGGCTGACATGGAAGGAAAACAAGTCATGGCTGCCTTCTTCTTTTCTTAAAGCATGTCTCCAGTGCTGTGGGATGCTAGGACATGACCAATTCAAAAGTCAGCAGCGTTAGTCATGTGTGATGTCTGTAGTTTCCCAGGGCATACAGTAGCAGGGAGCTAATTTCATCTCTCTTTGGATTAGGTGTGTGGGTGTCCGGAAAGGTGAGTCAGTTTTGAGCTGAGTCCTCTTTCACACCTGGCTTTGCATGACAGACCAATTCACTTTAATGAAATACCCCGTTCTCCTCTTCCTGCTGTGCATTGGTGCATGTGAAACGACAGGAGCTTTCCAGGAAATTGAATGATCTGAATCATGGATTAAATTCATTATTCTTTAGTCTTAATTTTAAAATACAATCAGTATTGATTTTTGTTTTACACTTTTAAGACACTTATAAAACATAAAAAAAAAAAAAAAAAACACCATACTCACTGTGGTGGATGCGAGAATGTCCTTCCAGACCACAGCCTCACGTGACAGGTCTGAGAGCTCAAACAGGTTGTCCACCACTACCTCGCCAATCATGTCATGACTTGTGAAACGGTCAAAATCGTAGACGCTGAAGTGCAACTTGCGGTTACACAGCTGATCGTACTCCACCGGGAAACAGAACGCCTCGTCAAAGGTGGGGTTGAGTGTCTTTCGATGAACCCGTGTCTGGAACTTCTTTTTACGCTCAGGGAGCAAGTAGATCTTTACGTAGGGGTCAGAAGTACCTGTGAAGTCTTTGGCCGGCAAGTCCAGGGCTTTAAGGATACGCACAACTAAAGCCTGCTCCTCGTAGTTGTATTTCAGTGCAAAGCTAAGCTTGCCACATGTCTCCACCGGCTCCTTGTTCCCTTCCTCCGAGTCCACCGACTTCTGCTTGTAGAGTTCTGGCTTTATGCGCCCAATGCTCACTGCTGAGGACTGTCTCACTGGCAGAGTGTCCATGGGGAAGTCCACACTGGTGACATTCATCTGCCGTCGGAGATGGCGACGGAAGGAATTGTGTCTAGCGAAAAAGGAGATGTATTATTGCAGAGAAAATAAAGAACTCGCATATCAAAGTCCATGAAAGCTGAAACATCTTCAAAGATAGACCTTGTAGATCATGGCAAACTCTCCATCAGGGGTTCTGAAATTTTCACAGTGGGTGGAAGTTATTTTCCTCTGCATTTCAAATATCAATTTCATGCACCGATATTTAGTTCCCAGCCAAAAAAAAGTTGCCACTTTAATTCAATAATAAGAGAATATTTAAGAGCCTTTAATTGGGTAATTACTGCAGTGATTAATATGTTTGAGCTGGCAACAATTCCTTTAACCCTAACTGATGCAGTAAGTAACTTTTAATTTTTTAAACAACCATATCAGAAGACAATCCCATGGTTGTGGAAAAAAAATGATGGTCAAATTATTGTCCAGCATAAAGCATTAAACAACTAAAGCAAAGAAAACAACTTACGAGATTGTTTATATGATAAAAACTGGGTTAAGAACTGTCCAATGAATTATAGAAACCTGCAAGGATAAAGCTGAAACATCCGCTTTACAAAAGAAATGTGGTTGAAAAAAAAATCATGATCAATAATAACCATGATCAGAGAGCACTTGAATGTTTGGTGAAGTTGCATTATAAAAACTCAACACAAGGAATAACGGGTCTGTTTAATAAAAGAGAAAGTAAGGAGGTTTCCACACACACACACACACACACACACACACACACACACACACACACACACACAGAAACTTATGCACAGAGAATTTACTGGATTTTAACTAAACAGCTGTGTGGTCATTAGAAAACAACTTGTTAGCAAGGATGATGAGGTTATAAAAAAAACTTAGATATTCTAGGGAGCATGAAGATTGGATTTTAGAGCAAAATGGAAACATCTATGAGCACTTTAGGGTACAAATGGATGCGTGTGAAGTGATGCACCGATTGTGAATGAGGCCCACTGTATAATCCTCTGGTGTTATGATCTGGGCAAAAAAAAGGCAGCTGACTGTTTTTTTTTCTTCCCTTATGGCATATTCCAGGACAACAATGAGGAATCATTTTAACACTTAAACTGTCCACCACACAGTCTTGTTCTTAACTTGATTGATAGTCTTTGGGATGTATTGGAGATTTTATAGAGTGGTTCGTCTCCCCTATCATAAACGCAAGATCTATGCCAAAGACTAATGCAACCCTGGATGAAATAAATGTTGTGACATTGCTTAAGGTTGCTGAGACACTGCGATGATGAATGTAGTTTACTACAGACTGTAAAGCTGAAGAATGTCCAAAGAAATATGAGTACGCAACATTTTTTGGCAGGAAGTGTAGAAACAAACAGGCACAGGCAGAGTGTGAGAAAATAAAATAAAAAAGAACAAAAAGCTGTGCTTGTAAATGGAGCAAACTGTTCAACAAATAATCAATCAACTTTTTTATTTACAAATTGGTTGCTGCTGATTGTGATGATAGGAAGAGCAAAAATGAAAAGTAGTGCTCAATTACATGGCTCAGAAAGCAAACTAAGGACTACTAGCTTGTTTGTAATTTGTAGAATCCCACTGCTTTTGTCTTTTTATCGATCATAAAATGTACAAACCTACTGTCTGGTGAGAGATGACTAGCTAAAGGTTATGAATTAGTGCCTGGAGTGACGGTGTTTTTGTAGTGCAGTGAAAACTCATGCTGAATATTATCTGTCTAGCTTATATTTCTAAGTGTTGAAACTTTGACACAGTGGCACATATACTGCAGAGAGCGAGAGCATATTGTGCTGATATATAACACTTAAGTGTCTGCTTTACAATGTTTCAGCGTTTAGTCTTCGAGCATTTTTCAATGAAAGGGCTAGGGTGTAGAAATGATTACCACACAATCCAGTCAATCCTTAACTGTACTGTATATGCACTGCTGTACAAATGTCTTGAGCCACCCCTCATTTCCTTATATTAGGTTAAATAAAATGATGCAGATTAAATGAACATATTGGGAACAGATGTTTTACTGTGACAGGCTTCAAAGCGTCCAAAGATAATATTTTTTAAAAATTGTCGTTTATGTACATTGTTTGACCTCATTTCCCCTCTTTTCTGTTTGGACCACTTAGCATTCAGCATCACCAGTATACTGTACTAATCACCAGCCTGATCATCTCAAAACCTGCCAGAAAAGAGAGCCAAAAAGTCCTTCCAGAAGCCTGGAGAACTATTTCTTGTAAAAAAATATATATATATATATATACAAGAAAGTCTGGTTCTTTGGAAGCAAAATATGAAAAAAGTGAGGGGTGGCACCAGACATTTTGCACAATACTACATTTACAAAGTGTACATAAATGGCCTTATAGAGTGCTTCATCTTTTAACAAAACTATCATTTGATTGCTTCTGTAAAAGCATGTGCTACCTACAGTAGTACAGATGAATCAAATAGAGATGTACTGCAGGCTCCAGCAGAGGGAAAACTATGCAATAGTGTCACCATCAGGTCGTAAAAAGTGCTGAGGCACTTTTTGCATTTTGTTTTGGGCAAAAGATGACAGTATAAGGCTATGGGAACAAATTCCAGGGCTATTGTTTTGGTGCCAATCCACTCCCTCCTCATTTATCTTAATATTTTCACAAAATGCCAGATACTTGCTTCATTTCAATCTTAGCTTTTGTTGCAAGAAGAGGTTGCAGATTTGACTTGCGAAACCACTCAGATTTTTAAGTGTTTAACTGTTAAACTATCAAACAATCCCATTTCGATAATGGATCTTCCGCCCATTTCCTCGCGGCTTTTTACTTCGGCCTTGTGTCGCCTAGCAACTGGTACTTTACAAAATAGAAATCATAACAAACCATTTTTCATCTAACTTTTGCACTCAGTTGCAGCTGCATGTGATTGTGTCCCACAATAGATATGTCTAAAAGTGCTTAAAAGTTACATGTACACTTAGTCAGTTACCATATACAGTATACTGTATATGCACTTTTACTACTCATCTGTAAAAAGAAATAAAAGAAAAAAATAATTTTCATATTAGCAAATGAGCAAATAATGTATTTGAATAGTTGATGTTTCCTCCAATGAATCATTTGAGTAGAGACGTGGGAGTCTATAATGAACAAACTACAAATAATCCATGTGAATTCAGGAGGTAATTTGGAAAAGTGTGACATAATCCATTATAGGGGTTTTCAGCTCTGTCCAATAACACTCACATACTGTAACCAGAGGGGAATAAAAATATCCCCTCCATGCCATCTGACGCATGACTCTTCCTAATAAGAAATCCAATATGTCATTTTTTTTTTTTCATTCTTTTGTTTTTTTTTCTGGTTTCTTCAAATCTCATGTGCACAGTTTTCTGTTAGAGGCATAAAAACAAGATGATTTCAGCCAGTTTAACTGTTCCATAAGGGATAGTGCTAATATAATTTGTCTAGGTTTACCATTTTATATCTTTCCTCAAGATGAATAAAAGAAAATCGTTACATTAACCCCTCTCATTCCTCTATTCAGCTCTCCTTGGCTGGTGATTAGCTGCCCAACATGCCCAGACCCAGCTGAGCCTGACTCAAGAATAATGTGTTCAGGGTAGCGACCAGATGGCCAGAAAGTGGCAATTTCTAAGCCATTATCTCCTCAAAGACTGAACTCATATTATAAACTTAGCTTTCATGTTACAAATTAACCTTTTAACTTAACATTTTTATTCTAAGTGGTGCTCTAAAGTATTTATGCAAACCACTGTTTGTTTCTCTGTCATTTGTTTTCTCTAAAATGCAGTTAGAGGAAATTGTAGTAGATCTCTGGTGTTGCATGGAGGAGAAAAAACTACCACAGAGGACAAAAGCTACACAATTCACACATTACGCAGCTTGCATTTTTTTTTCCCTTTTTTTTTTTCAGGCTGTCAACCACACAGCCCTCTTGGCATGTGTGTACTTTAACATAGCTGCTCCATTGTGCCATGTGACTATGCAGATGTGCCTACAGGGGAAAACTGGGGGAAAACAGCTCAGCGGCCAATATGGTATACTGTAGGGTGCAAGAATTTGTTGTACAGAATTAATTATTGTAGCTTATTGTCCTTCACATGAAAAAATAACATTAAAAATAATAATAACCACTTCAGCAGCTCTAAATGAATGTGACTGGATAAAATATTATAATAGCAGAAATATAATAAATCAGAACAACAACAACAGGTCACACAGTAAAAAGTAATATACTGTAGGAGACACGATGGAAACCAAACAGACAGTGTCTAAATGAATGAACCAGGAGACAAAAGATCCCTGTCCCATTTTTTACAGCTGACCTTTAAGCTCCCTCATTTGCCCTTTCTCGGTATCCTATCAACATGTAATTTGGGCGATACATAGTTTATTAGGCTGCATCAAGGTTTTAATGGCAGCTCTGTGGGAACTCAATAATGGCCACCATCAGTAGAGGAGTGCAGCTGTTCGCTACATCCCCAGCAGCACAAGCTCTTACAGTACGTCGGTTCTATTGCATGGCAATACTAATTACAACCCCTTTCACTTTAAATGTAGTGTCGAGAACCAAACAAAGAGGAGAACAGCTGATTGTTTAATTGCCGTTGTCATGGCAGCATGACTCGGGTGCTCAGGCTGGAAGGCTGTAGTGATTACATGGCTAGTGAAAGAAGGAAGGGGCCTCGTTCCAGCCCTGTCAGTTGTGGAGTGAAAATAGCAAGCGCTGCCTTTGCAAGCTTTTAAATTTGATATAAACATCATTAATTAGTTCTAATGCTAAAAACTATTCTTCTGCATGATTTCTTTCTTAATTGCAATAACCTTGATAACTAATGAGGCAGCGAAGACTGAAAGTCTGCTGTTCTTATTAAATGGAGTTTTCATTTGACATTTGCAAATACAAAATTACTCAGATCATGTTTTATTCATTTTGTTATATAAATCTGGGATAAATTGTTTATTTGGTTGATGGATACAACTGCTTAAATTTTTATACACAGTATTACAATTATGCATTTTAAGCACCAAATGTGTGCACATTTACCACACTTTTTGGACTCTTAACTCCACCACATGCCTTTAATTCTTTACCACACATAGTGGTAATATAGAGTATAATAAATTCTGTATTTCAATTTGTATTTCATTTACAGATTTTCAAAATTTCACTTTATAATATGATTAATATTTGATTATGTAAATGTGGTCACTTTATAATGATGCTGTGAGTTACTGTACTAGATTTAATGAATGAAGTAATGTTTATCCTTACCCATCCTGCACTGGACAATACTGTTCTTGCAAGAACTGTTCCAGAACAGCTGACCTTAATGTCTTAAAATAACAACTGACCTTCGGTGTTGTTGATCTTCTTGTTACTTAATTACCTAAAGCCATATCTGTTATTTCATAGTTTTGAAAAAAAAAAAAAAAATCCAGTATTGTTCTAGAATGTTCTAGGCATTCTTGTGTTCAACCGTTTGACTGTGACCAGTATGTATGTGCACAGGTGTTCAAAAAAGATAGAGGGAATGCCACAGAGATAGAACTTATCTTCTTTATACTGTATAAATAATTCATGCCTGCTTTCTTCTTCAGTAAGGGCACTATCATATTCAAGTAAATTAGATTTGTCACCGACAGTACTATTTTCCCACCCTCTGCCATGATGTTGGACAGTATAAAAAAATTAAAAAAAATTTTAAATCACATAGACCTGATAGGAAACCCCACAGTAACCCAAGCTCAAGATTCTATTCATGACCCTGAACTGGCAAGTGGCACAGAAACCTATGCCAAAATCATCATCATCATAATAATAATAATAATAATAATAATAATAATAATAATAATAAACCTTTCATGAACATTTTAGAGTTTCATGAAAATTAAATGCATTATTACAGACCCGCTGTGCCCATCAGCCATTGAATAAACAGAGGCAAATGTGCTACTTGAGCCGGGAGGAGCTGAGAGAAACTGGTCAGAGATTTAAATAGTTGAGAGAATTAAGACAATTAAAGACCTGAAATTTCTGGTAAGATTTTTTCAAGGACTAGAACAAGAAAAAAAATCTTATATGAGTTGACCTTATTTAGCGAAGTAGTTTCAAGATTTTTATTAGACCTGCAAAGTTATATAGAATGAATAAAAACTCATGAGAGACTGGAAGGAGCTGAATACCTGGAGAAGGAGGTGGGTTCAGTACTCTGTTTCTGAATCTTGGCCTTCTTACTGAGACGATCGCGTATCGTCTGTTGCACCTCAGCCGGGATGTCTGGAGATGTCTGGCTGATCTTCATGGCTGCTTCTAGTGACCTCACTGAACTATGACCGTTTACCTTCACCTCAGGCACCTTCATCCTCTGCTCCTCCTCCTCCGCTTTCTTTTCCTGCTTCTCAGCCTGTGAGACCTGCCGCTCCGGAAGAGATGGTCGGACATGATGTGCAGGTGCTGGTGCCTCGGGCAGCACCCCTTGGGAAACTGTCTCGCTGTGTGAGGAGAGCGCCTTGCTTCTCCAGATGGGCCAGCACAGCTTCCAAAACACAAAGAGAGAGACTACCAACAAGGCGAGTCCACAGAAACCCACGAGCACAGCTAGGAGACTTACAGAGATGTCTACAGGCAATGAGACATGGTTTAGAGGAGGAAAGTTTAGAGAGTGGAGTGAGAGGTTGGGAGTAAATAGAGGAGAGGTTGAGAAATAAGCATAGAAGTAAGAGATGATGGGGCAAAGTGATGGATTAAAAGGACAGACGAGACAAACAGAAACGGCCAGCAGCAATGGACGTGTAGGACACACAAGAAAGAGAGTAATAGAGAGGAAAAAAGAAGGAAATGCATAAGAAAGGGAAGAAGACTTAAAATCCTGCATTGTAAAGAAAGGAAAAAATTATATGCAATCAAACTTTTAACAGAAAATGACAAGGGAAGCCGCAGTGTGAAAAAAAAAAAATCACACAAGGATTGTCATTCATCATGTTTAACAAGTTTGACATGGGGTTTTTATTAAAGTCATACTGTATCTGCATGTCCTTCTTCTAATTTTAAAGGTCTACAACCAATAAAGAAAGAATACATCCTTAAATCAACATTATACACTTGAAACAAACAAGTAAAACATTTATTTTATACAAACTAGAGTACATGTGGGAATGTGTGCTCATGTGTCTTTGCATATATGTGTGTGTGTGTCTGAGAGAGAGAGAGTGTGTATGTGTGTGTGAGTGGGGGGTGGTCCTGCGTTGTATAAAGAGGTAATGCAATGTGAAATACACGTTTCTAAGACACAGGTGTCACCATAGCAGCAGACTGGTCTTCATGGTCCTGGTACTCAAAGGAATAATTCATGCTTCAAAAACATTTGCCTTTTTTTTTTTGTCAGGAACATGTCTTTCAACATTTAGAATCTGCAAATATATACATTTTGTTTTAATTAGCACACGTGCATGCATGTCACCTGTAACTGCACAAACATATATGATTATATAATGAATGGAATTAATGTAAAGAATCAATGTGTTTGGGAATATGCTTTTTCTCCTTCATTATACTAAAGGTTAAAATCTAGGCTGCTAATTAGGAATCAGATCAATATGTTAAGCTTATACATATGCCATGGAATCATTTAAGTCCAAGTTTATTTTTGTGTCAAATAAGCAGTGTATTGGGTACAGTATATTTCCACAGTGCTGACACATAGTACAAAATCTGTGCAATATTTTTCATGCAAGGTCGATCCACGTTTTTTTTTTTTTTTTTTTTTTTTTAAATCTGTCCTAACAAACAGCATTCAAACAAACCGAATGAATTGCATGAACAACTTTCGATTTCCTCACAATAATGCGTCAGGCGTCTCCGGAAAGGAGATGCGGCTACCTGTTGCGCTCCAGCTGCAGGTCTGCTAAGGACAATGCAATACATTTCAGGGAAATAAAAATATATATGATAAAAAATAAAAAGTGGTTGAAAGCATCCCTTTAGTATTCCTGTAGTATTTTGGAAACTTAATATGACGGGAGGAACTTTTCGACACAATTAAATTATAACGACAAGTCAGAAAGGTGACTAAATGAGGTCGATTTTAGTCACATTTACCTGAACTCCTTTTACCTGGTATGTTGCTCTCGGTTGGAAAGATGTCCGCGCATTTCTCCCGGTCGACGTGTCCGGCGAGGCACAGCTCGGTGATGATCTGAAGCGCCCGCTGGCACAGGCTCACCCCGTCCTCCGTGCGCGCGCTCATGTCTTTCCTGTTAATCCATTGTACGTTGGAGGAGCCGCGCGCGCGAGGGTTCATTGGGACGCCGCGTGCGCTGCTGACCGCGAGGAAGAAGGGAAGCGCGCGAGCGTCCACGTGCGTTTCATTCATTGGCACCTGCAGCTCGCGGCGCTCGTGGACGCTTTGGAGAGAGCGGACGCGCTGCAGCCTGCATCGTCACGAGCCAATAGGAAAAGAGGGCACAGAGTGTTCTAACACGCCACGCTGTCTGCTGAACACAGACAAGCCATCCAAGTCATATTTACATAAATAGTTACACTAAATATGCATACGTAAAAAATTTAAAAAATAAAAATAAAAACATCTGTTGCATTCAAATTATAAAGTCATATCAATTAAAAGTTTGAATCTTCTTTTCACAATTTGATCCAAAAGCTGGCATCACTACAACTACAACACTGTATATGCAAGCATAATTTTTCCTATGCATGTGCATGGCATGCACGCTAAGTCATGATTTAAGAAACAGTAAGCATTATTTTCTCAGTTATATGAAAGTAAAATGACTGGCATAAATGATTCCTCAGACCAATTCCATGGCTTGCATGGTCCATAGTTCATTCTTTACAATTTGTAACCACACATGTACAGTTTACTGTGAAAAAACAACAGGTAACTGTGGTTTCATATACACTGATCAACCATAAAGCACTTCACAGTGAAGTGAATGACATTGAAACATTAACAATTGTGACAATGTAATTGTTAATGAGACATGTGATGGATAAAAATCCTATGGTGAGAGAGAGAGAGTCATGGGGGTCAAAGGCTCATTAATGCAGACGGAAAGCCGCGGCTAGCATGCTTGGGCCAGTCCCACAGAAAAGCTACTGTAACACAATTTGCTGAAAAAGTTACTTCTGGCTATGATAAGAAGGTGTCAGAACTCATAGTGCATCACAGTTTACTGTGTATGTGGCTGCGTAGCCACAGGCTGGTGATGGTGCCCATGCTGACCCCTGTCCACTGCTGAAAGTCTCTACAATCGGCACATTAACATCAGACCTAGACGATGCATTAGTGGGAAAAGGTGGTCTGATTTGATGGATCACATTTTCTTTTGCATCATGTGCTTGTCTGGGTGCATGTGTGTTGTTTAAATGGGCAATAAATGGCTCCAGGATGCACTATGGGAAGAAGGCCAGCTGGCAAAAAAACAATGTGATGCTCTGGGTAATGTTCTGCTGAAACACCATGGGTCCTGGCATTCAGATGGATGTTTGACACATAACACCTACCAAAATTGCTGCAGACCAAGTATTCCCTGATGGCAGTGGCCTCTTTCAGCAAGATAATATACACTGAAAAACCATGGAATGCTTTGAGGAGCATGACAAAGAGTTCAAGGTGTTGACTTGGCCTTGAAATTCCCCAGATCTCAGTGATCGAGCATATATTGGATGTGCTGGACTAACAAGTCTGAACCATGAATGTCCCACCTTGTCACTTACAGGACGTGTAAATGATCTACTGTTACACCTTGGTGTCAGATACAGTACCATAGTACCATATTTTTTATTCCCTGTAATGACATAATACCTTACAAACTTTAACTAAAAGAAAAATCTTGTACAGATTTACAGTACCAGCTGTCCTGTTTGTACCTTACGCTAGGCTTCATATACTGTATCCATCTTCAAACTTGTTTGTATGCTCTGAGCCATTTGCACTCAGCGCCACCATTTTCCCCAACTTATTTGTTAAAGCCCTAGGCCTAGATTCTGTTATTCCTAAATGTAATCTCAAACACACACACACACATACTATCAAATCAGGTTTGGAGTCGGAGAGGTTTATGGCAAAACTTCACTTTTTTATGTGTTTATGTCTTGTCGCAGCTACTCCCAGATTTAATTTATTTATCTTCATAGAAGTCTGTTGTTGTTGTTTTTTTGTGTGTACAAAAGTAAAGTACATAAAAAGCCACCCAATAACAATGGACGATATGAACTACTGCACCCAAATTTCATACATGACATTAAAATATTCTAAATACATTGCAAAGAGCACCATGGACTAAATTGATTAATGGACAGAAGTCGAGCAAACTTTGCATATGTATCCATATTTACCAGCATATTCATTCATATATCTTCAGTAGCCATTTTTTTCCTGGTTAGTTTCAGATTTATTTTACTAATATGTGGATCTCCAACAAACTGTTGCTTAAAGACTAAGCCTTACCTTAAGTGACTGTATGGGTCCTTAGTCTATACCCGTTCCAGCATGACCTTGTGCATGTGCACAAAGTTAGGGTCATGAAGACATGGTTTGCCATAGTTGGTGCAGAAGAACTTGACGTTTGGAATGAACTGAAACACCAATCTGCCAAATCCTGAAAGCTATACTAAAAAAAAATCTGAAAGAAAGTCTTCTCAGAACAGCACAAATCTGAAATTAGATGTTTAGAAAGCAAACATGGGTGTGATGCCCAGGTGTCCACATATTTTTGCCATACAGTCTCTATTCTGCCAGACAGCAGAACTGGAGAGTATGTGAAAGTGCATGCCAACCAGTGTAATGTTATACTATTTACATTATACTATTTCTACACTACAATATCCTCAGTGGGCTCTGCATAATGAGACAGAGCGATTCCATTACCAAACCATAAAACAGGCTGCTCAGGATGCCGTCTATGAGCCCTGTACCAATCTCAGCAGTACTCTGCTCAAAAAACACATCAGATCTAGAGTAAAAGCACATGCAGACTTTTTATTTGTGTCTGTCTCCTTTGAAAGCTAGTAAGACAGTAATGTAAAAACCTTTTTGCAAGATAAATAATAAAATTTTTGTTTTAATTAAATAATAACACCATTATCTGTTTTATATATATTTTTAAAATGCACCTTGTTGTGTGGCACAAAAACCATCTCCTTAACACTCACTCTGACTTGTTTTTTATGAACATTCTAAAAAAGACATCAATAAATGATTATTAGAATTTATCAGGCCTGTAGCCAGAAATCAGACAGCTCTGAAAATGCAAAACATTCACAACAAACAGTGAGTAAGCAATGTCCGACTTAAATAAATAAGCAAGTTATAAAGTTATATTGTTTCACTCAGTACCGCAAATGCACTCTTATTTTTGATTTGATATGTCAACCTGGGACCACAATGGCCACTGCTAATACAAAATTGGAGTAGACACTACGCCACCCTGTAAAAACCAGGAAATTGGTTTGACCCAATGACAGATACTGTAGAACCATTACCAGTCATGTTGCTCCCCAATCACAATCCTTTCAACTAAATGAAAGAATACAAGGAGAGATGTGAATTTCTCTCTCTCTCCCTTCAATTTCTGTCAAGTTTGGGCCCTACAGCTGACTGCTGCTTGACGTTTCTGCCATCATCTCTCAGCACACCTGCCATGTCTTCCATTAGGTCTTGCTGAAATTTGTCCCTGTTTGCTGTTTCCTGGAAGCAACTGGAGCTACTGATTTTATAACATCTCAAGGCAACCATGGTACAGTCTTTACAGCTCATATGAGGTGGGCTTCAGACATGCTTTCCCCTGGACAGCTTATCAAATATCAATTCTGGATATCATTCTGGAATATCTCCAGACTGTGGGATGTGAATATAACTCATCACTCACTGCCATGTGGTGCTGTAGATGGGTAAGATTGGCAATCCAGAACAATTCCATCATCCAAAGGTCAGTAATTTATACGCTGCAACAGCACAAGAGATCCTCCTGCTGATTTGAGCAATCGTCCATCACTATGTTACCCAGAGAAGTGAACTTACACAAGGGGTTTGATGCAGTTTTTCAGCTGATGCTGAATCCCAAACTATTGTACGCATGTTTTAAAGATGAAATAGCATTCTGTAGCTGGTGTATCTACACATGCATAATGAAGGCGTCCAATGATGCCAGCCTGCATTGAATATAAGAAATATATAAAAAGATCTGTGTTTATAAGCCATTATGGAAACTAAAAATGATGTCCACAACTTGTTCAGATTTTGAGCAGGACACCCCAATCCAACAAATAGGACGTGGAGATCTTGGTGTTGTTCTCCGCTCTTCTCAAGGAGTTGCCAGAAGGCAAACGTCATGTTGTTTGTTTAGTGGCCATCTTGGCAAGCAACCATCTGTGTAGTCATGAGGTCTGCTTTATTTCTTCCCAGATGGCAATTCAGAGGTTATGAAGCTCCCTCAAGAGAGGTTCACCATGAAGATGCAGTCAGGCTCAGGTGCCTTGTCTGTGCCAAGCTGATTTAAGACCATTAACAGTTCTATGAACGCTGTAATGTACTGCAAATCAGTGACGATGTCTTTCTGAGGAACGTTATCCGGGCTAAACTGGTTTGGTTTTGCAAGAAGCTAAAGTGCTTTAAAGTGTCACAATTTATTGTCCATGCTGCAGGGCTCTAGCTGGTATTTGTTTCTTGCTTGTTGATTTTCTTTGACAGGCCTGCGGAGTCTCTTCCCTTAGATGCATTTTAAAAGTGATGCATTTTTCTTCAAGTAGGGATTGGATGGGCAATTTTTTTTAATGAAAACACTCTTGGTGCTGTCTTCACTTTTGGGCGGCAAGGGTGTTATTTGCAGTCATATAAATGGCTTTTGAGAAACTCCTTTGACCATATCCAGGTAGGATGATTGGCCTTGATGTGACAGGAAAGCAGTCATGTGTTAGTTCTAGTGTGCTTCCATCTGTCCTTATGTACAGCATACTGCCCAGACAAAACAAAGTCAAGAGCCTTCCATTGGATGAATACTTCAGTGATTAATATGTTTCAGCAAGCAAAAAAATTATTTAACCCTAAGGGCCGCAGTGAGTAGCCTCTCATATCTTAAACAACCATGTCAAAAGACATATCTTGTGATCGTGGCAAAGATATTACTCTGCTTCAGAAGGATCAAATTATTAGCTTGCATCAAGCAAAAGACAACTACAAGATTGATGAACTACTAAAATTGGGCTAAAAGTAAGAGCATTTTCACACACACAATGTGAAGAGAACTCAAGGGATTGGGACTAAACAGAGGTGTGGCCTTAGGAAAACCACTTGTCAGTGAGGCTAATCAGAAAGAAGCCTTCAATTTGCTAGGAAGAATGAAGATTAGATTTTGGATCAATGGATAAAGATCATGTGGTCTGATGAGTCTAGATTTACCCTGTTCCAGAGTAATGGGCACATCAGGGTAAGAAGAAAGAAATGGATGAAGAGATGCACCCATCATGCCTAGTGCCTGCTATACAAGCCTGAGGGGGCAGAATCTGCTATTATGATTTTCTGTTGGTCACGTGTAGATTCATCAACTTTGTGTCATACATATGCACAGGTTGGTGCATACACACTTAGCACAGTTCCTCTCTTGATGCTTCACTACTAGCTTAGGTTGGTAGCTGCCCTCATATAAGTGGAGGTGGGTGTAGTCCTAGTCTTTAAA
This sequence comes from Clariallabes teugelsi, assembly GCA_030014215.1. Classification (NCBI taxonomy): domain Eukaryota; kingdom Metazoa; phylum Chordata; class Actinopteri; order Siluriformes; family Clariidae; genus Clariallabes; species Clariallabes teugelsi. The sequence continues at coordinate 8,423,479 of JAQMYG010000004.1, forward strand.
TTTTTGGACACAGGGTGGCATTGACACCTGAATCCCACAAAACCTTAAATACGCTGCCTGGCTGAAAAAGAAGTCGTCACAAAATTTCACAACAGTATCTCAGGCTCCCAGAATCACCATTTCCAAATTTTGTTCCTGAAATATGTCTAATCTACTGTAAGTCTAATCTTTATGCCCCCATGCAAATTGCATTTTTTAAGGCTCACTAAAAAGTGGTTTTCTTATAGCAACACATTTGTGTTTAGTCCCAAACCTGTGACTTCTCATAATATTGTGCATCTGTTGGTCTGGCCTTATCATTTTATTTATGAAAATAAAAATCTCTGCTTATATTTTATTTCATCTTATTAAAAATTTGATAAATAAATTTAGTAGAGTCTGGCATATTATGCTAAAAGGAGGCTACACTTTGAACTAGCTGCTTAATTTTTCACTTAAAAAGGTAGTGAGAGTTAGCTAGATAAACCTATGCTTATCAGAAATAAACAGAACATGTTGAGATGTTTCCTCTCTGCAAAATACAGCGACTGTTCCCCCTCCGGCGGCACAGTGGTGTAGTGGTTAGCACTGTCGCCTTGCACCTCCAGGGTCTGGGTTCGATTCCCGGCCAGGCTCGA
>JAQMYG010000004.1:8425355-8435820 GCA_030014215.1 Clariallabes teugelsi
TTGTACACATCGCAATATATATCGCAGGAAAAAAATATATCGCAATGTAATTTTTTCCCAATATCGTGCAGCCCTACCTTCAGCATTGTTTTACAAAGTAAAACGACATAAAAACCTGGAAAGATCCTGGAGTTAGAAGGTGTGTCCAAACTTTTGACTGGTAGTATATATTTTTAAACTTTAATGGATTTGTTTGCTTTTTAAAAAAAAAAAAAACTATAATAGGTCTACTGTATATAAACAGTAATACCTGTAAATCAGAACATACTTGGAATCTGCTATGGTTAAACTCCATCAATTACTGTAGCAAATAGATTTAAGGCACTAAAATGCACTATACATTTGTATCTAGAAAAAAAAAAAACCCATTATCAATTTAAAAGTAGTTGTAGAGATTTTCTTCTCTTCTAGACAAGCAACAGAGGCCAAGAGACTAATGGCACGACTCTGAGAAGTGACCTTTACTCCAAGCAAACCCTTTTAGAGCTTTTCAATTAATGTGTTTATAAAAAAAAGGGCTGCAGTACTGCAGTGTGCCTATAAGTTCAGTAGCAAGGTTGCCTTGTTTTTTGTTAAACAGCATAATTACATTTCAACTTCCAAGATGCACCACTGCTAAAAGCCCCAAAGGCAGATTGAAGGTTCTCTTTACAGAGGGTTCCAAATTGCTCTTGTATGAAATATTTCTATATTTACTGTACAGAGAGAATGTGGTTTTCCAGCAGAGACACAACAAGGCATTATTGCTTGATTTGTTGTCGCCTTAGTGTGTGCAGTCCGATTATTTTAAAAGCCTACACATCACGATGGGGATTTCACTGGCAGGTCCTCACAATGCCGTGCCTCATATAATGGGAATTAATATGCTGAGAAACACATTTGCAAATGTACAACAGTATGATTTTTCTCACTTATTTTTCTGTGTTCCTGTTATTCTTTATCATAAATACATGTTATGTGGGTGCTAATGTTTTAGAGCAGGAAAAGCAAACAAATACTAAAAATGAAAGGGTACATAATGGCGATATAACTAGGAATAAAGTTTAGTGGTGGACTTTCAAGAGAAATAATTATGCATGAATAAAATAAAGAGAAAGCAAGTGTCATTTTTCAAAGCTAAAAATGAAATGCCTTCCTTGGAATATTTATCATATCTCCAAACTAACCTTATTATTATTTTTTATTATTATTATTATTATTATTATTATTATTATTATTGTTATTATTGGCACCATGGTGGTGTAGCAGTTAGCATTGAAGGGCGAGTGTTCTCAGGTTCTCTGGATATACAGTGGAACCTTGGATTGAGCATAATTCATTCCGGAAGCGGGCTCGTATTTCAAAACACACGTAAACCAAATTGAATTTCCCCATAAGAAATAATGGAAACTCAAATTATTTGTTCCACAGCCCAAAAAATAAGTGAAACCTCGGATTGCGAGTAACGCGGTTTGCGGGTGTTCCGCAAAACAAGCAAAGATGTTTAATAAATTTTTACTTGGAAAACGAACAAGTCTTGGTTTACGAGTACTGAGTATCATGTATCACGCATGCGTCTCTTACTGATATAATCAACATCCATGCATGCGTGTTGATTTACGAGTGTTTTGAAATACGAGCCCGCTTCCGGAACGAATTATGCTCATAATCCAAGATTCCACTGTATATATTTTTTCCAATAATAACTGATCCACTAGGTGTTTGTATTATTTTCTTTTTTGTTAAACAGTTTTAAACTGTTAAATTTACATGTTCTTCTGTAAAGTTCTTTACTTAATTTTTCTTTAGTGTAAATTAGTTAATGATATCAATGTAAACAACTTTACATGTACATTTACCTGTAAATGTAAAAAAAAAAAATGCTGTAATTTACAAAAAAAAGTTGAACGCAGCCTTTTTCTATTGACTTATTATGTATATGTTGCTTTTAATACATTTCAGTCTTCTGTGTGATTGGTTTATTATATCAAAGAAACAAAACCTCCTATGTCATGGCTTTGTAGCACCTCAAGGTGTAACTAGAGACTTAGAACAACTCAGGTGATAATCACTACTTGTATAAAAGAGAAAAACGCAGCACATGCGATGTAACAATAGCACTGCTTATTTGGTTGCTGTGCCAGAAGGCACCAGTTTCTACTGGAGGGAGATAATTATTCCTCACCAATCGCACTGCATTCCTTAGCTCTACCCCTTGCAGAGGTGCATTACTGATCAAATTATTACCAGTGTGGAAGTGGCTTTCAATACTGTGTCTGCATATGAGCAAGGGACGTGGCATTGTTTAGACTTGTGGGCTGTAGACCCATTGTCACAAGAGTAGGTAATGATTTCACAGTAAACATGTTTTTATAATCAGTTACTGGACATGACATAGGTCTACCTTTTACTTTGTTTTTTTTCCCCCCTTTTTTTCATGGAGTGAAATTGGGCTAAAGTATAATGTTTGCACGTAGCCCATAGTTTAATGTTTGCACTCAGCCATGTGCCATGAATTTTATCAACTGAAATTTAAACTGAAACTGAAAGTTATTTTTGTGAGCAAAAAAAATATTACTGTCACATTTAATACAATAACATATAATATTCATATCAAAATATAAATTTGGAAAATGTAATAAGGTTTCTTGTATTTAAAAAAAAATCTGACCAAATAACATTATTTTAATACAGTTATGTTGTAAAAGAAAAAAAAAAAAAAACTATTAAAACAACATGTGGCATGTTCTTCCGATGCACGAAACAGGTGATTTTACAAATTACGTTTAACCTATTTGAATGAAGAGTTGTGCTAATTAACTGAAAACGTTGTGAAAAACTGTCTGTGTGTCAAAAGGTATTCAACTTCTGGAGGCACGACCGGGGTCATCTCATCTCCAGACCTAAACCCAGTTGAAAACTGATGGACGATGGTGAAAAAAGCAGTAACTGTCAAGAATTCATCTTCTGTGCATAATCTTCAGGAAACATTTAAGCAGGCATGGATTGAGCAAGTGACACCAGAGTACTGCAGATGTCTTTTTGATTCTATGCCACCCAGATCAAGGACACTTTGAAACATAAACTGCAAACCAAATGTCCATTGTTGTATAACAAATGTTTTGCACCGGGACGGTGACAGTACTGTGGCCTCGTACTTCCTGGGTCGAGGGTTCGATCCCCAAAAGTATTGGACGCCCAAGAGAGGGTTTAAAATATGCCGGTGGTTGTGTGTAGTAACTCAGCAGCATAGACTGCATGAAAGAAGATGGATAAGACATAATGTGTGAATGAGTGTGCGCGTGTGCCCTATGATGGATTGGAACCCAAGTCTCCTGGGATAGGCTACAGGCTTCCAGCAACTCTGATTAGGATAAGCCTTAAAGAAAAATGAATGAATGAATAACAAATTACTCTTATTATCTCGATTGTCATTATTTTAGTCAATTTAAGAATGTCATTAAAACATTGAATCTCACTTTTGTCTCAATACTTTTGGTCATCACTATATTGTTTTTGTATTACATAATCTTCTTTCCTCATATATATTATATTCCCCATAATATAATATATAATATGATATATTATAATATTCCCCGTGGTTTACCATGGCGTGTACAGTATGTAGACCATGCGAATGGTCCGTGCTTGGTGACGTAGGGGTGCATGCACACTTCATGCACCCCACATGTAGCTTGAATGATGCTCAGAACTCCTATTTACTTTGTGTTTACTTAGGAAATTGGCTTATGACCTAGATTTTTTTTTTGTTATGTGAAAAAAGCAGAGAGCTTTTGACACCCTTACTGTGTGTGTGTGTGATTGTGTCTCTTCTGATATCAGCATGTGTGTCGAACGACAGTGGACAGGTCTACTAATTCATTAATCAGGTTTTAAGCGTAACAATAAATCAATCAGTTATTGCTGTAAATTGAATATGCCTTTATTGTTTTACCATTTACAACTTATTGATACATTCTACTTCACTTTACTGCTATTTAATAGTGACAAGAAGTACATGTAAAATTACAGTCTTGACCATATTACTTGTCCTTTATATGCATAGTATAATAATATTTAATGGTCGCATAATGTATTTTTCCAGGACAACTATGCATGAAATGTTGTTTTATTCACTGTTATAAAAAATGGCTTTTAACCTTTTTATAATTCATTTTCATTGGTTTGACAGCTATTCACTGTTTTTTTTTTGTTTTTTTACAGTGTTCTTAGTGTACATTATTGTTTATGGAATAAACATTGTAACAGTTACAACTGCAGTAGTATAAGAGAAGTATTGCATGCCAGGATGTTGTTTATTAGCTAACACACAGCAAATTATTATAATTTTTTTTATCTAGTCTAAATAATTTTACATTTTTTAATATAAGATTACTATAAAGCAAACATTGGATTATTGAATACATTTTAATACATAGTAGACAAAGCTAAATAGATTCAAATAGGTTTTTCGCAATGCACACCCTGTCATGTTTTATTCCTTACACAGTTTACCATATCAAAAATGGCTTTCAACGGTGTCAGGTCCGCGCAAAAAAAGTGGAACTTTGGCAAAGATATTTTATATGCAGACTGCCTCTCAATGCACCAGTTTGTGGGTGACCCAACCTAAACAGACGTTAGATATACTGTAAGAAAATTGTAGGGTAAGAGCAAATGGAAACAACAATCAACTACACAGAAAAAAAAAAAACTTAAATGGAATGAGTGCAGCATGGAAAAAAAATAAAGGACACCCAAGAGAGGGTTTAAAATATGCCGGTGGTTGTGTGTAGTAACTCAACAGCATAGACTGCATGAAAGAAGATGGATAAGACAGGATATGGCTTCGGCATAACAATTGAAGTGAATTATTCCCTGTGCACAGAACGAGCGGTGAAAGAGCAAACAGAAGGGTAGATGATGAAGTGAGGCACAAATCAGCATGAACTGAAAATAGCACATGTTACGAGTCTAGTTAAAACCTTGTCATTGAATTAATGTTGAGAAAAGATTGAATGAGGTGGATGCAGTATGCAAGGTTTTTATATATATATATATATATATATATATATATTTATTTTTTTTTTTTTTTTTTTTTTTTTTTTTTTAACAATGCATATGACTTAAGCATTTATACTACTGTAAATCATTTCAAATGATTTCAAATCATCACAACTTTTGTTAATAGGTGGCATGGTATTACAATTGCAGGTAACGCGGCTGCCTACCAGCTTAATAATCCATTGTTAAATCTTGCACTCTTGTTTCCTGTCAGTATGGGTTTCCCCCATGTTCTCCAGTTTCCTACCACTGCCCCTATACACACACACACACATAAATGCAGCTACGTACGTAGGTGGATTGACTGCTTAATTGCCCCTAGTTGTGAATAAGTGTGTTCCTGTGCTCCTTGATGGACTGTCATTCCTCAACCATGCCAAGACTCTGGCAAATTGAACCCACTGCTCCATCTCAGATGCTGCTTTCGCCATCTTGAAGCCTACAAATTTCCGTTTCCATTCAGAACATTTTCACTGCTGCTTGGCTTATCTCCTTTATTTCTGGTATACCGATTTCAAAAAGAACTAGTATATTGTTAGTTATTTATAACCCCTTTTATTATGTTTCATAAAAAACATAGAGTTCTAGACTGTCGGCTAAAAATAAAAATAACTTCTGATTTGAAGTGGGTGGCATGAAGTCACAGCAGGTAGAGTTATTACTGTCAACACTATCCACAGGTACTGTTTGTGCTGAGTCTCCTATGTTTTCTCAGTGTTCACTTGGGTTTCCTCTGGGTTCTCTGGTTTCTTCCCATCTCCCAAAACTCCCATGTTAATGAAGTTAATGTACAGTATGAATTAATTAAAAACAAATAAATGGGGTTTCTATTTTCAATTCTACATCATGTTAATAAACATCCAAAAAGACATAAGAAAATACAGAAGTACCGCAAATGTGGCATTGAAAACAACCTATCAATGGGCTGCGCTGTATAATTCAGTTCAGTGATCACACATGGGTTGAGTGAGCCATTTCTTTTATTTAACAGATCTCTTTGTGAGGTTAATGTGACCACCATTATAGGGCTAAACATAGTAAATGTAGACTCCATGCACAAACTCAAAGAGCTTTGATCAACAGGGTCAAATCAGAGTTACTCTAAACACATAATCCTTAATGCTAATGCGCGTTTCTATATTTCACACCATCGCTCCATGTGTCAGTTAAATACCTGCAAATATTGACTACTGAAAAATACAAAAAGGTCAATAAACGGGTCGACTGATTTATTTTTATGTGTTTGTACACAATGCGCGTGTAGGTGTGTACAGTATGCATGCATGTGTGTGTGTGACAGTGATAGGCACTCACCATTCATCAACCATGCTGCTTGATTGCCCTGTTACCACAGCAACCCTGTTACTAGTCGATAGTGGTAGGTTGCGGGGGGAGGGTGGGGGGAGTGTAAGGGTGTTGGTTGTGTTTCTTCCACTTCACACAGATGTAATTAAACCCCAATTAGAGCTGGTGTCCATCACAGACCTCCGCTACAACTTCCAGTGAGATGTGTGAGTAGCAGTCATGCGGAAAGACGAATGGCTTCGCAGGAAATACATTTGAGAGGATAATGGATGGTGATGTACTGCAGGGTACTGTTGCAGGCGTTTTAAAGATGAAGAATAGTATGCACTTGAATTTCTAGTCATATGTGGCCTTGGAAAATACTTGAAAAAAAAACATACAGTATAACACACACACGAACACACACACACATCATATTACCAATATACTGTATATGACTTAGATTAGCTGTGATAACAGACTATTAAAATTTCAAAACCAGATACATCTCTGGTTTTGAAATAGTCAGTAATTTTGGCCAAATATTTTTGTTTAAAGGGGAAAAAAATATTACAGTATTTAGAAAAATTGTCTGGTTGGTTGACTGGAACATTTGAATCACTGTGCCTAAGGTTTATTTTATATATTTACCCAAATGACTGCAGCTCTGTCTAAAACCCACTAAATGGCCTTTTTTTTCACATGCTTGGAATCCATTCAAAGTGCATTTCCAGTCTAGTTACCATAGCCCCTGTCTTGTTTTCTTTAATATTCGGTCCCTTGAATTTCTCCAGCTCTTATTATTGCTTTCTTTTGATGTCACCATCTCTGTGCATTTACATTTCTATCACCACTGCTGTCTCCATATCTATCATAAGTGTGTTTGGTTGGTCTCCGGGGCTTTTTTTTTTTGCACCCTTCTAGCTGCACCTTTGTTCTTGATTGATGTGATACACCCCTTATTTCACTAATTTTGTGCTGAATGCTTGTAGTTTTTATTCCATTTTCCCACCTCTGTTATTTGTCAGGGTGTATTCCACAGAAAGGCTTAACCTTCTGCAGTTCTATCTTGTTCCATATTATCCACACACCAGATGATTTGAGGCACTTCCTGAGTATCTCACCTCTGGGTACAATTTTTGATTGTACTGGTGGATGTTATCTTTGATCCAAGACATTGAATTTGACACCCTCCCTTTTCAGTCTGGGTTCTGCGAAAAGTGGTACATGACAAGTTTCTGGGTCTTGATAGCGGCAGCTAATGGTTCCTTAGGTGTCCAACATATTCTGTATCTGATAACTGACAGGGTATATGCAATATTTTACCTCATATCTCTTCTTCCTTTGGTTGTGTAACTCTAAAGACCCCATTACATTTTCTCTATGTATTGCACTGTCTCCGTCTCTTTATACTGTATATGTACTGCACTGTCTCCGTCTCTTTATACTGTATATGTACTGCACTGTCTCCGTCTCTTTATACTGTATACTGTATGTACTGCACTGTCTGTTTTTTTTTTTGTCTTGTGGTTCCCATGTGATTAAAGAATCCCTATAATTGGATATTGAGGCAATCTACAGTATTTCAGTTACCAATAATCACTTTCATTATGTGTATTATCACTGATAATCCTTTTCCAAACTTTAAGTAATCTGTATCTAGACAATATATATTTCAGTGACATTCATGCAAGTGGCTGATGGGTTCCCTATCTGTATTCATACTCTACCTTATTAGTGAATTGGTTAATGCCGGTGTTAAACAACAGTGTGAATTGGACATTTCCTTGGTATGTTCCATGCATTATGGTAACACAAGCAGCTGTGTTTTACTGGTATCTTGTGTTGCCCTCTAGTGTGTACAAGCAAAGCTCAGGTGGGTCTATCTGATCCTGGTGAAATTATCTGATCCTGGTGAAAGAATGGCTATGGCTGATAATACCTGGTGCTTTAAATCTTCAGGGTTATTTGTAATGTGACTTGCAGAGTTTCTTTTACCCTAGCATCCCCATTTTCTCCTAATTCTGGCAGATTACCAAATGGTGAGAGAAAGGGCTACAAGACAGATGAAGCATTTCCAAGCTGCTACTGTTGGGTATTGGATCAAGGCTATTAATCTTAAATTGCTCAAATGTACTGTAACTCATTGTAAAAGTTGGACAGTTCTAGTTTCTTGTTGAGGGTTCTTATGACGTGTTCTACCCATTCCAGTCAGACTGAGAGCCTATCAAGTTGGTTTTAAAGTGCAAGGTGGTCACAGAGAATTTATAATTACTTTGTCATTACAGTACGTACAGTATCAACTCAGTTCCAGGTGCTGCTTAGTACTTTGTGTTTTTGATATGTTAATAGATTTCCACTATTGTGATGCTGATTGACCATGGGAGATAGTGGTGTTCTCTTTTCATATCTGAGGACTGCTGTTATGTAATATATTTTTTTTTTTTCTTTTAAATGCTGTACTAGTGCTGTTCAGTTTCAGGTCATTTGGTGGAAATATCACCATATTGTATTGGGCAAACATAATACAAACAGCCCTTAGTTAACTGTTCACCCATTTTCACTGATGGATTCATGCTAGTCTTCATCTCCTCCTGCCTTTTAAATATCTATACAGAGGACAGGATCAATAAAGGCACATTATCGTGAGGACCAAATATTTTTCCTAGTCTGCACTTTTATCCACCCAGCAAATATAGTCTACTGACACAGGTTTTCTTGCCAGGGTCTGAGGTCAGAACCCCAATCATCTCCCTTTAAAATTGTCTTGTGGAAATTGGTAAGAGTCTATTAAGTTAATGTACAAGTGTCATAGTGAAGCTGAGTAAAATAACAATGCTCCATACTTTCCTCAATGATTGTTATGCAACCAGGTACACCATGTTATATAGTAGGAGAATCCTTATGTAAGATTTCCGAGCTAAATAAAGGCAAATAAAGATTTACAGATATACTGTACCTTATGCTGGATAAAAGTGCATAAGTTGCAATCTTTCTGCTTTTTTGACAGGATCCACCATGAGTTTTAAATCTCTCAAACTATCTCTCTCTCTTTCTCTCTCTCTGAGGCTGTATTGATCAGATTTCACCATTCGCCAGCTGATGGAATCAGGAATCAGATGTAATTGGACATCATCTTCATCGACTTTAAATCCGCGTTCAGTTGTGTTCTCTGGTCTGCTTTATGGAGGGCTTCAGAAACTAAGCATGTCCCAAATAAGATTATTTAACTGCTCCAAGTTTCCTACAAAGGCTCAAGTCAACTCTCCCTTATCTTTTAACACTGACACATCATGAGGAAAGCATTTGACTGCAAGCATAGTGTTCAATATGACAAGAACGGCTCCATAACAGACTGATGTTTGCAGATGATGATAATGCTGTATCTGCCAAACCTGGAGGTGTAGCTACTCATATCCTTTACAAGATCTCCAACATAAGGAATTATTCACCTCAATGAAATCGAGACTGAGCAGGTTGAAGAAGTTAAGTACTTGGGTCCATGGTGCTGGAGAGGAAGATAGCTTGCAGCACTAAAGTCCACAGCAGCATTGGCGGCATTTGTTTTGCTCAAATGGTCTCTCTGGAAAAAGGCCAACATAAGCATCGAGACAAAAATTCACCTCTTGCGGTCATTGATCCTGCCAATACTGCTGTATGACGCGTGGATTGTGCTGAAACCTAACCTGGACAAACAAGATAAGATGTTCCAAATTAAATGCCGGCCCCAGATCCAAGGCATCTCCATCCATGATCACCTTTGGAATGAAATAATTTATACATCTACAGAATGATTCAAGATTCAAGATTCAAAGAACTTCCCAGAGGGAAATTGCTTTGTCTTGGTCATACAGTTGCATTGATTAATTTAAAAAAATAAAATTCAAGAAATAAAATTAAAAGAAAAATACAGTACAATAAATAGAAGCAAAAATAGAATTAAATATAGCACACTTTTTTTTACATATTGCACTAAAAAAATAATTTGTATACTGATATTGCACTTGAAATGTGAAATAGAAAAAGAATATTGCACAAATGTACTGATAATCAGATAGAGTTGTGGGAACAGTAGTGTCCGAAAGTATTATTGAGCATTAACTACTGACAGTCCCTATCCCTTAGTGAAAGCATTACA
>JAQMYG010000004.1:8437845-8449286 GCA_030014215.1 Clariallabes teugelsi
GAACTGCCAGGCAGGAGGTCTAGAGGAAGACCAAAGAGGAGATTTATGGATGCAGTGAGAGAGGACATGAAGTTAGTGACCCCTGAAAGGGAATAGCAGAAAGACAAAGAAGAAAATAGAACATAAATTTATATTTGCTGTTTAAGTGAACATAAAAGAATGGATCATTGCAGCTGATTTGCATGTGGCAATTTCTAGAGCACCTCAGTGTCTTCTCAGTACACATGTAGGCAGAATGTGATAGAATGCACCACAAATCAGATATTGATCTTACAGCCTGTCCCTGTAATTCAAAGCAAAGGGACATTCTGTGCACATCTTAGACATACATTCACACAGAGCTGAAGACCTACAGCAGCTGGAGATAAATGAATTAGGTTCTCACAGACAGCAGTAAGGACAAAGCATGTGGGACAGCCTGAGCTTCTTTGCACCTCTCTCTTTTTGTCGCCATTCATGTGGAATTGAGCAGCATGGCTGCCGAATGTCACCCCCGCGGTGTATCAGGTTCATTATCAGCTGAAACAGCATGCCGGTAGCTAAAGGCTGAGATTCAAACCACAGAAGGAGCAAACAGAGAGGGGACCTTCATTTCTCTTAAGCCTCCAGTTTCCTGGCAAGCTCTTATGTATGTAAAAGGCAATTTGAAGCCTGTTATAATGGTATTCAATTCTACCCTGGTACAAAAATAAATCTGTTGTAGTGATCTATGGGGAAGAAAGGAAATAGGGTGTAAAAAAAGGTTGGGTTGCACTAGCATTGTTGGTTGTGGGTTCTAATGAGCGAGGGATAGAAAGGAAGTAAGAGGGGTGTAAAGCAATCCTGTCCTGCGGAATATTGGTTGTGTTGTTGGAAGATTGGCATGGCTTTGGCCGATTGTATAAACTATTTATGTGAGAAAGTTTCTTCCATATCACTGTGTGGATGAACACTACACTGTTTTGAAAACGTATCAGATGCCACTGTGGTTGAAATGTAGCTTTCAAAAAACACTAAAACATGATAGTTGCCATGATTGCATATTAAATTAAGTAAACAAAATTGCAACTAAATAGCAGTTGCTTTTAGGAAATGAATGTTTTTCTGCTTACCATGCCTTTATTTTATTGATAATTTTTATATTGTAAAAAAAAAAAAAAAAAAAAAAAAAGTCACCATATAAAAGATCTACCGGACTATAAAGGGTCTATATGGATCCAACCATACTGTATATCTATGCAAACATTATCAGGTCACAATATCATAGTTATTTATCTGATACAAAAGTCACTCGCTCACTCATTCATCGTATATACCACTTTATCCTATCACAGGAAACTTAGGGCACAAGGCGGGGGGGACCCTGGATAGGGTGCAAATCCATCGCTGGGCGCACACACACACACACTTATTTTCACACTACGGACAATTTGTGAACTTTATTTAGCCTAATCTGCATGTCTTTGAAATGGTGGGGGAAACCCGGAGGAAACTCTCCAAGCACAGGGAGAACATTCAAACTCCATGCACATAGACCCGAGGCTGGAATCAAACCTGGATCCTGTTTTGTGTTACAGTTTTGTGGTAAGGACAGTGTTCTTAATCTTACCTGACACCAAAATAAGTTCTTCCTGGCAAATGTATAAAACTATATAAACCTTTCTAAGCCGATTCTAACAGTTTTGTCAGTTAATAATGTCAGGTTGAGACAGCTCCTGATTCATGTATCATTATCATAACTATATGAAAAAAGAATTAATTAATTAATGGACAGTAGAAAATACATTATTATGTATTTATACGTAATATATACTTATGTATTACGGTATCATTATAATGCAATACTGATTAAGAGCGACTATGTAATAATGTTATAAAGCAGATTTTCAGGTCAATATTGGGAATTTGTTGAAATTGCATCCTTATAAATGAAAAGTGTCTTTGATATACTCTACCATGAACTGTGATTCTTCATTCATGTTGAGCAGATGCTTCATACACTATAGACCATAAACAATTTAGAACCTTTGTAGAAGTCACTATTGTAACACTTATCTGAAAAATATTAAAATGAATTATTTCACACAGCTCAGAAAAGTGCAGCACTAAATAATAGGTTTTCATGCGCTTGGCACATTCCCCTGCTGTGTAGATCCTAGCATGAATAAATTAAATAGTTTTCAGGAAAATAAAGGGTTCCTTGAATTTGGACTTTTCCAGCATGAAAGAACACAAAAGGTGTTCGGGTATCCTAACAAGGTTTAATTGGCTTCTTCATTACGGAAGAGGAGGATTCGAGTACCGAACCATTTGCCGCAGATACAAAAACTGATTATGAGCCCTCTGAGTATGGAAATTAATGATAATTAATAGACAAATTATATTGATGAGTGAAAACAGCTGTCTGAATAGATTTGCTCTTAGGCATTGTGAATAGCGGGGAGTACCCACATTGGATTTCATCTTCCTGTTGGGAGATGTTATTTATAATTCACTCTAGTTGAATTGATGTTGATATCATTTCATAAGAGCTGTTTAAAGCAGCATCGATTGTGAGTCATGCTGTATTGAGTGGTGCTCTGAGTCAGTGTATCATTAAACATCCTCCCTTACAGAGCCTGATCTTCTTTTTCGAGCATGGTGCAAGAATATTCACAGTATTGCTCATATGAGAAGAGCTCAGGTGGGCTCATGATGGAAAGCTCCGTCACAGGAACATGATAGATGAAGTTATATTTAGACATATCGTTGTCTCTTGCTTCAAGGATATCTGTCAACTAATATATTACATGCAACATGTAAAGAGGAATACAATCATATAAAGATTCATGTGGTTCATGTCACGCTTCCACTGTACCTTTGGGGACATGACTCAGGACACCATGCTCCCATCATGTCTTCCCATTAATTATACTAGTGCGCAAGTTAAGGCATAGCCAGTAACTTTAATGATAAGCCGGGGAATTAAATTAAAAACAGATGTTCTATAATGAATTGATAAGAGCTGACTAATGTAAAGTTTTCCACTACTTATATTTAAATATTAAAGTTTTTCAGGGGTTTTAACTGATGATAGATCTTTATAACTGTGCCGTCTGCAGACGGAGAGGAGACAGGTTGAACCAGCTAATAACACAAGATTTGTCACCTGTGTGTTTTTTTTTTTCATTTTACTTGTGATTTATGTGTCCTTTCAATTAATATCATGAATCATAGAAAGAGAGAGGGGGAGAATACAAAACACACGAATGGAGCATGAACTTGGAAACTTTAACGAAGCAAAAATCTTGACATATTAAAGTTTTTTATTTGCATATTCAGTTAATCTGTTGAATGCATGCTTGTGGAAAAAAAAAGAAAATCTCAGTTAAACTCTGTGTGTTAAGTCTACCTTACCTTCCCATATGTGAACAGTTTGATTAGCAGAACATGATATACACCATTTTCTAAAAAATGTTCAAATTTTATTTCCTTTGGCACAGAAGATCATCTATAACATAACAGTTCACTGAAAAACTGCTACATGTATATATGCTTCATTTAGAAGCCTTGAACATCCATGTTTTAGGCAATAAAGGATGTTCTGTTGTTTCCATTGTAGTTACCCCAGCATTAATATATTACAGGTATGTATCACTTAATGTCCATGGTACGTTCTGTGAAAAAGGACATTATAAGATTTTGATGTTGTCTGAACAACATTTACACTAAGTAGAGCTATGTGTGATAGTGAATAGTGAATTGTAATATAAATACGAGACAGGTGTTGTGTCTGGGATGCTGGGATTCTATTTGCTTTACCTTGTTCTCCAGTGGGATTTTAACCTTAATTATAACCATACGGAACTACTTTGGACAGCACAGAGAACTTCATTCCAGTCTACCATGTGTCTATGAATCAAGTCATTGTGTGCTAAAACATCGATGGAGTGTTTTGCAGAGGGGAGTGTTACAGTATAAGTGCCTTTAGGAAGACTAGATTAGGGTTGGACTGTTTTTGTACTCCAAATGTGGCGTGAGTTGTGCAAAAAGAAAAAAATAAATGCTAATGCTACATTTAATCTGTTGAGCTTAAAACATTACATTTTAAAATAAATGTACTTAAAATTGAGTCTAAATTGTTGCTGCAGGCGTGTGGACAAGTGCCAGATGTAAATAGGAAAAGGAATGGCAGCGAATAAGCAGGTAATAAATGAAAGCAGACACAATGTCCATTAACAATTGTTTATTTAAAACACACACACTATATTGTGTGTCTCCCACTGAGCAGCTGAAAAGCTGGAAAGAGAGAGCCGGTGCTAAGCTGCTGACAGCTTTCTCTGACAATGTCCTACTGAGCCTGTGTGTGTGTGTGTGTGTGTGTATGTGTGTGTGTGTGTGTGTGTGTGCTATTAAGTTGCTGGTGGTTTCTCTTTATCATGTGAGTGCTGTGCTAAAAAGCATGCAGAGACAAACCTGAATAAAGACAGTGTCTCGCTTTGTCACATCTCCCTCCAGGGTGCCATTTCCCTCACACCCATCGGGGGATCACCTAAATTTTTTAGCAAATTACAGTAATTTTTTATTTTTTTTCACACCAGCAGCTGTTTTTTTTTCAATAGACTAATAGACTGCAACATAATAGCATACAATGTAATAATTACAGTTATTTAATGTTTATAGGATTGGCAGGGTGTACGCGGTATACCCCGCCTTGTACTTGAAGTCCCCTGGGAAAGGTTCCTAGCTCTGGTGACACTATACACAGGATAAAGTGGTATAGAAGATGAATGAATGAATGTTACAGGTAACTAAACCTATTTAATTCAAACTACTTCTTGATTCACAGTAAATATTACTACAGTGTGATCCATCAATCCATCTAGGAACCTCTGTAGTCTAACTGGAGATCATGCAGGCCAATGATTACCATTGTACAACCTGACTTCTGGTCAATATTCACATAATATGGGTATTTTGGGAATGGCAATTAGCCTAATCTGCATGTCTTTGGACTGTGGGAGGAAACTGGAGAACCCGGAGGAAACCCACCAAATAGGGGGAGGACATACAAACTCCATGCACACAGACCCAATGCGGGAATCAAACCCAGAATGTAGTCCAGACGCGACAGTGCTAACCACTAAGCCATTGTGCTGTGTGTGTGTGTGTGTGTACAGTACGCGTGTATATATACTGTATACACTCTCACTAATACACCCCATCACAAAAGTGAGTACACCCTGCTAATTTCAGCAAACATTTTAGTATATCTTCTCAGAGGACAATACTATAGAAATTAAACTTGTATATACTGTATTTTAGTGTAGGCAATGTGCAGCTTGTATAACAGTATAGATTTACTGTTCTTTGAAAATAACTCAACATTCAGCCATTATTGTCAAAATAGCTTGCAACAAAAGTAAGTACACCCCTAAGTAATAACAGCTGTACAACTTTAACCATTCAAAGTCACATGACCTATTCATCATGTTCAGTGGTCAAGTACTGTATGTCTCCAGACATAAACCCTATCGAGCACCTGTTGGGCGTCCTCAAGTGAAAGATGTGTTTAACATCCAGCAGCTCCGTGATTTCATTATGGAGGAGTGGAAGAGGATCACAGCAATAACATGTGCAGCTCTGGTGAACTCCATGCCCAGGAGGATTAAGGCCGTGCTAGATAACAATGACGCTCACACAAAATATTGATACTTTGAACACAGTTTTGACTATGATATGTTCACTTAGGGTCTACTCGTTTTTGTTGGCAGTTATTTTATACAATAAAGTCTGAACTGCTATATAAGCTGCACATTGACTACTCTTGACTACTATTATTGTCCCTTGAGAACATATAACATAGTGGTTGCTGAAATGTGAGGGTAATCTATAATCTGACCCTATGTACAGTATTATATAGTATATTAATGAGACTAATTTGTTGTAATTAACGCTTTTTTCATCCACATTTGTGTAAATTTTCACACTTTACAGCAAATTTTACATTATGACTCTTAAAGCCCTTAGAGCATTGATGTCCAGACATTAATCATTATGAACGTGTGAAGGGTTGGGGGGGATTAGGTAGGTAGAGAGAGAGAGAGAGAGAGCAAGCGATGGGACACAGGTCTAACCTTTTCATTCACGTCTACTGCACACTATTTGCTGTTGCCTATATCTTCCAGTCTAAAGGTTAATTAATTTCCCCCTTCACTGGCAGAATACACTGGATCACTGGTATGAATAATGCAAAGGGAGCTGGAATGTGTTCAGGTACAAGCCTCAGGGTGTTCACGTGGACTCGACAGCACGCAGCTTGTTTCAAATGCACTCCTCCACTCATGTGTATAAAATGGTTTTTGATATTCACAAACACACACCCACACACACTTGATTTCCTGACCCGTTAAAGACATTCAATCTACTAGACTGATTTAGAATAATGTATTAGCTAATGTTTAATTCTCATTCTTTTCATGACACTTTCATCACTATTTATTTCTAGAACAAGGCAAACTTGTGAACTCAAAAAATAAGCACGCCGAAAGTAGGGCAACAGTGGATGCAATCACTGTCACTTTTAAAAGATGAAAATCGTGCCCTTTGTGCCATGATTAAAAGGTCAGCACAGCCAGTACTACTCCTGTAGCAGGGTGAGAAAATGTCACAAACAAGAGTAACAAACACTGGACTCATGATGTTATGGTCCTGTGTCTGATGCCTGACTTTGAGCTAGGTGAATTAATCCAGAATCGAGAATCGAGCTGCAGGTGATCCCGCTGAATCAATTGGCACCATTTTTTGCTAATGGTACCCAGTTTCAAACTGAATAGAAAATATTAAGCTTTTACATTTGACTGCAAAGACAGATGCAGTGGCTCAAAAGAAAAGGCAGGGAACAGATAAAAAGATGTGTGAAAAGCATTGAGCCCTGACCAGACAGAGAAAAGCTGAGAATAAAGAAAACAGAGTGACAAACACCAAGCAAATTGATTTCCTGACTCACAACACCTGCAGAATGATGACGCACCGTGGGTCACATAAATATCTCAATGCCAAGAACTACAGTGGGGGGGGTTGGTGGAGGGGATGCTCTTGTAAGAGTGACTGTGAAGTTCAGTAAAGTGGGTTACATTAAACTAACTAAACATAGTATACCTAAATCAGAAAAATGGCAGCAGAGCACAGGAAAAGGTAACCGTATGGAAAATGTCTGGAGCAATAATGCAGAATAATACAAACTGGCAGACATGGATTTTGAGTTTGCATGTTCTCCTCGTGCTTGGTGGGTTTCCTCCCGGTTCTCTGGTTTCCTCCCACAGTCCAAAGATGTGCAGATTAGGGCTAATCGGCGTTCCCAAATTACCCGTAGTGTGTGAATATGTATGTGAGTGTGTGTGTGCTGCGATGGATTGGTACCCTGTCAAGGGTGTACCCCGCCCCGTGCCCTAACTCTCCTGGGATAGGCTCCAGGCCCCCAGAGACCCTGTATCCAGGATAAAGTGGTAAAGACAATAAGTGAGAGTGTTCATTTTACCAAAAAACACACCTATAAAAAGGAAAACCTGAGAAACCAATAATTTTGTAGTGGTCTATACCTATACAGAATAGGGTTTAAAATCATTAATAGGATTTTCATTTTAAACTTGAAATAAACAGAAGGCTTTCGAATTTTGAAAGAAGAAATATTCTCCAAATATTCTCTCTTAGATTGTTGGCAAATTGGTAAAAGGTGAGACATTTTGCTCCCATCAATCTGAAATAGATTACAAGTAATAAAATCAGTAAATAAATGTAAGAAATTAAATATAGTAAATACTGCGTGGAAATTGGTTGCTTCAAAAGTAGACACATTTTCAACATTTGGCTGTTTAATTAACTTTAAGATATTTAGCCTATAACAAAAACTTTGCATACAGTAGCCTGTAGTCACCATTATACCATTTCTTCATATACAAACATTATGATTTCACTGTCTATTTATTATCATGTATTCTCTTTTCACAAAGAGCGCATTTCAAGACCTTTATTTATCAACCAATCACAGTCCTTGAATTGTTGCATCATCCCTAGCAACAGGGTCAACCACACCCCCTGACTAAGATAAAGGTTTTTGTACTTTTCTTACTCAGAGAGGAGTTTCCTAAATCACTTTTAGTCTAGGACTCCCAGCTAGGACTTTTTAAGCTAAGATAGGAACTCTCTGAGAGAATTCTAAGAAGCTTTGTGAATACGGGTCCTGGAGTTCAAGTCCTGTTACTATAGAAACAACGATAATATATTATTGATTTAGAATCAGTGTTACAGGTTACAGCCGGAACTAGCTATGTTTTTATACCTGCTATACAAACCAATCAAATTCAAACATTTAACTGCTTTAGGTAACATAACATTTACCGAGCAATATGATTGAATATAAAAAAGTTAAATCCAAAAAGCACAATCCTCCCGTTATTTTGTTGTCATCTTTAAGTATAGAAAACAGGTGATTGCTTGAAATAGATTTATTGCATGTATTTTAATCTCTGATTTTGAATGTGTGTTTTAGTAAATATGTTGTGAATAGAAGCATGGATTGAATCCTTCTTAACACCAGAGTGTGGCCTGCACTTACAGAAAGCTGTATTTTAGTGCCACTCCACATTAGACAGATAGGTAGCCATTGAGAGATCCTGACATTCTTCTTTGCCAGGTGTCTGTCAAGCTGAACGTCAAAATCTGATTGCAATCGTCCAGAGGCTTTTCACCCAAACAGCCCAAGGATGCCGGGAACACGGGCTCAGCCTTCCATTTGTCATGCCTGTCATTAAAAGATAGCCTATTTTCCCTCAGCTTGATTTCATTTCTCTGCTAATGTGTGGCAGTTTGCTTTCATTTTCTCTGAGCTTTACCACCATCCAGAGGTTCTGGTAAGGTTAGAATTGGAACAGTACTGACATTTTATATTTGACAGTGAGGCGGTGGATTTCTTAGTGTAATACTGCAGTTTTATTCTGATTATTAATAAACAGCATGAACATTCATTTAAAATATGTATTCTGTGCCATGTTAGGTCCTTTTGTATCACAAATGCCATTTCCCGGAATACTTCACCAAATATAAAGTCAGTGCACTCTCACTGCGTTACCAAGCCTTGAAAAAAATAAGGCGAGGGTTGCATCAGGAAGGGCATCTGGCATGAAACCTGTTCACTATCAAGTATGCAGATGACCCCATAATTTAGTGACCCCTAATTTGGGCTGCGAAAGTAGAAAAAATAAAAGAAGATCTACATAAATTGTACTGAACTCTGTGAATAAAATTTGAGTGGTTGGATTTTTTAAAAACGGAATCATTGTACCTATTGAAAATATTTTTTAAATATCGAATTATGTCTGACAGTCTGAGAGTACTTGTGAAATAGAAGAGATTAGACATCATAAAATTCAAAAATTTGGTACAAAGGTGTTAACATACTTGTCAATACCACACATTTGCTTAAGTTAAAGTTTTTTAATGAGCTAGAAATTATGCACCTTAAATACTGAATAATCAAAATGTTGCACATTTTTCTATTTTGTAGACTTACCAAAATTTGAAAGCATTCTGTTTATTTCTAGTTTAAAATGAAAATCCTATTAAATTATTTTAAACCCTATTCTATATACAGTAGGTATAGACCACTACAAAATTATCGGTTTCTCAGGTTTTCTCACTTATTGTCTATACCACTTTATCCTGTCTTTAGGGTTGCGGGGGTCCTGGAGCCTATCCCAGGAGGCTTAGGGCACGGGGCAGGGTACACCCTTGACAGGGTGCCAATCCATCACAGGGCATACACACATACACTCACTCACACACTCATTTACACACTACAGGCAATTTGGGGATACCAATTATCCTTATCTGCAGGTCTTTGGACTGTGGGAGGTAACCGAAGTATCCGGAGGAAACCCAAGCACAGGGAGAACATGTACTGTAAACTCCATGACCTCAGAGACGGGAATCAAACCTGTACCCTGGTGGTGCATGGCAACAATGATTACCACTACACCAAAGTGCCGCCTATAAAATGAACAGTTTTGTTTTATTCTAGAAACTATTGACAACATTTCCCCCAAATTCCAAACAAAAATAGTTATTAAGGGCATTTATTTATTTTTATTGATTTCCTGACTCACAACACCTGCAGAATGATGACGCACCGTGGGTCACATAAATATCTCAATGCCAAGAACTACAGGGGGGGGTGGGGGTGAAGTTCAGTAAAGTGGCTTACATTAAACTAACTAAACATAGTATACCTAAATCAGAAAAATGGCAGCAGAGCAAGGGAAAAGGTAACTGTATGGAAAATGTCTGGAGCAATAATGTAGAATAATACAGACTGGCAGACATGGATTTTGAGTTTGCATGTTCTCCCCGTGCTTGGTGGGTTTCCTCCCGGTTCTCTGGTTTCCTCCCACAGTCCAAAGACGTGCAGATTAGGGCTAATCGGCGTTCTCCAAATATTCTCTCTTGGATTGTTGGTAAAAGGTGAGACATTTTGCTCCCATCAATCTGAAATGGATTACAAGTAATAAAATCAGTAAATAAATGTAAGATAGGGCATTTATTTCGAGAAAAGAGTTGGGGAACATAGTCAGAGCAGAGCATATGTTCTTCCACAATAATCTTGCGGCTTGATTCATTCGTCCTTCACAGAGACAAATATGCCTGATTCCAACCTTAGATCATCACCATCACAATCTTCCTTCACATTTTACAGTTGGTGTGAGACACTGTGGCTTGTAAGGCTCTTCAGGTCTCTGAATGAGCTGAAAATTCATCACAAAATATGACCTTCCTTCCAGTTCTCTATGGCCTAATTCCTGTGGTCTTTTGCAAACCTCAGCTCGATTCATATTTGCTTTTCATTGATGAACAACTTTTTTTGACTTTGCATGACTAAAGCCCCGTCTGTAGAACCTGTTAGAACTGTTCTCCCTGTTCACTCATCCCAGATTCAGCATTTGAAAGTCCCTTGATGTCCTTTGGTTGTTGAGGGAAATTAGAATGAGTTTGCGGTCATCCCCCTCAGTTGCAAATCGCAAGTCTGTAGCTTTGTTGTCCACAGTGTCTGCTACTTGACCTTGTTCTTATGTACTACTGTCTTTGAAATTTTTAGAATAGAAGCAAACTGATGTACGCTGTATACCTGTGTCAGTAAAAGTCAAGATTGAACCATTTTTTCCTCTTTCTTTTCACATCTTGAGGCATGATCGATGGTTATTTTTAAAAATCCAATTACCTTTGAGGTATTACTATCACTATTCTTGCCATCCAGCTGGTCACAGTGCAAGAGGAGAGTGATGACCACACAGGTGTTCTTTTATACTTTCCCTCATTAAATAGGATTTGATCACCTAATCAGTATCTGTATACAGTATATACACTCACCTAAAGGATTATTAGGAACACCTGTTCAATTTCTCATTAATGCAATTATCTAATCAACCAAT
>JAQMYG010000004.1:8524857-8544111 GCA_030014215.1 Clariallabes teugelsi
CCAACAAGTTATGTGTTAAAAGTGCGTCGCATACATAGTACCCCCACCCCTACTCGCCTCGGGGGCAAGGAAAAAAAAGTTCAGGCTCAGGAATTTTTTCCACTATCAGCCCTGATATGAGTTCTTTTTGGGTAATAATTCAAAATATAACACTGAATGCATTTCTTGGGTATAAATCATGTTTTTAAAACAGTTTATAGATTAAAATGATCAGTAATTATTATAGTAATGTAAAAATGCAGCAGTATGTAACTATGCAACTATTCAAGTTAGACACCACATTAAAGCTATCCATATTATTCAGTTTTATTCAGTGTCTCATCTGTTTGAGTCTCACGTGTTTCATTCTCGCAGCCGGATGCCAACGATCACGTCATCAACCTGCAGTTCAGCTGGAAAGGGCTGGTGAAGCCGATGGGCAGCTCATTTATTGGCGCCAGCCCTGAATTTGAAGTGGCGCTCTTCACCATTGTGTTCCTGAAGAGTAACGAACGTGTCACTAACGCTGTGGTCAAAGTGGATGAGTATGTGTTGGAGGTTGTGGTTTGTCGACACGGACGTGCTATTGGAACGTCCTACCCCAAACTACTGAGCAGCAACAACAGGGATCTGTAATTTTTCTACTCATCATGCTGTAGGGAATTTAGTTTCTTTCTTACAGTATGGCCTCATAATCTGCACCAATATTATTAGTAATAGGTCCTATATTCAGAAATAACATTGAGTCCTTACATTACAGTTGGAACTGTTTACACAATAAACTGTTACTGACATATGCTTTTTACAAGGTCTATACTCAAGTGCCTTTACAGACATTTCTTGCATCTGAAGAATAAAAACTCGTTTGTATATGACACTGCATATTACACATAAATCTTAATGTCAGCTGCAGTCCAGTGTTGCTACAGTTGGGTAATTTGGTTTAAAGTTTTATTAATATTAAACCTAATTTAGATTATGACATCTTGTTTATTGCAGCTACTTTTTCTTTTTCTGTTTTTAAGACAGAGAAATATATTAAGTTAAAGTCATGAATATCAATGATTTATTAGCATGGTACTTGATATTTTGAGAATGTCTTAAGGTCCAGAAGTATTTGTCGCTGGATCAACATGTCATTTTAGTAGGAAGTTAAATATGTTTGTTTTCACAATCCATATTTTAAAATAAATAAACTGAATTCGTGTCACTTAAAGCATCAGTTTTGTTTGTTTGTTTGGGGAGGGTCCAACAATCTCAAGAAAGGGTCCACAGGACCACATCAGTTAAAATTAGCCTTTAAAACTAATGTAAAACCTAAATATTTGAACTTTTTTTCTTTGTAATCTGAAGAAAGGTAATGGTAATGGAAAACATCTGTTAATCATAAAATATAAGGAGAAATGGGAGAAATTCAGTATTTTTGATACCTCACCCAGTTTGAAGGTAATGATAATAAAATGAAATGGTATGCAATGTTTAACTAATCAAACTGTGATATGAGATGTACAACATAATTAGATGACAGTTTTAAAAATTTCTCAATAATTTTGACTAACATTATTGCAAAGATCTTCAAGGAGCAATCTCAACACCCATCTTACTGCTGAAGCACATATAAAGGAGGTAAATTGTCATGTGGGATGAAGTTAAATGTTTGAAATTTTATGAGGGTTTCATGTGCCTTGTTTCTGTTTTATTAACTTTTAAAGTTCTTTTTGGGTAATAATTCAAAATATAACACTGAATGCATTTCATGGGTATATACAGTATCTGGGAGGTGCTTCCACCCCCCGCCTAGAGCTGAGTTTACCAGAGTGTGCCCCTTTTAATTAAGTTTTTTTTATATAATCCTTCTGAGTGTTCTTATGCATGTAAGTAGTGATAAATATTTTTTGTGTATTATAAAACATAATGAAAATATGGCCATTCCAGTTCTTATCCATTCTTTTGTTCTTTTGCATCTGATCAAATGTTAATCTTGGTGCTTTGATGCATTTTGTTTTTTTCTCCAGGATGTAGAAGAGGGTGCTGACCTAAAAAAAAAAAAAAAAGTTAGCAGTGCATTACAATGTGGGTAATTGTGTAATTTGTAGTGACGTCAGTGAAGACAGGATATATTCACTGCCAGATGCCAAAAGTAGGTTAAATGTTTTGTTTAGTTGACAAGGAAGTTTGTTTAATAGTTTATTTGGTCCAGGAGTGAAAGAATACTGACTTTCAGTTTTACTCACCATACTTCTAGATTATAAAATTGTAACTTACAAAAATTATAATAGCCTAGAAACACATTATACTGTTTAAAATTTTTAGTTGAGGTGGTACTGCGAGCACACTTAGTATTGCACCAACTTCAGCCATGACTTTGTAGTGCTTAAGAAAATCCTACTCAAATTCAGAATTCTGTTATAAAGTACCACTATTAAAACTTATTTAAATAGTCATACTGTATAGTGTATTTCATTTAAAAATGCAATTAAAAACTAAACTAATTGAGTACAATATTAAATTTCAGTTTAGAAATTTCACATTTTAAAAAGTTTCAGTTATAAACATTAACATGTCCTGTACATTCCCCAAAGAACAAGATGTTCATGCTTATTTGTTTCTCATTTTGAACTCCCAACCTGACCGATAGCCTGGATCTCATAAGAAGAAGGGCAGAAGTTTAATAGACTGGATTCCTCTCCCACTTACTTGGTTAGTGTGGTGCTGCTGTCATATCTTGTCGTCATTTGTCACACCTTACTAAAGGTTATGCATTTGTTTTAGCTTTTTATGAAAGTAAATAAGTAATATAAGATATTAATATTTTTTATTTTAACAATGGTCAAAGCAGTTGATCAAAAATAATGGAAACATATATACATTATAATTATCAGTTTGTTCCTGAATTAAAAGTCAGTCCTAGCTAACTTACAGTAGATTCCGATTCTAAAGAGAAAACCATTATTCATTCAAAGTGATGAGTGTGTTCTGAATAAAAAGGCAAACATTTGAATTAAAAGTGAATAAAATGTTTTATTAATGTTGCTAAAATCATCTTTGCTAGTGGTCCTCGATTATCTGTTTTAACATTCAGTTTGATATGTGCTGTCGAGTTTGAGAGAACACCACGTCCACGCAGGCCCATGCCTTCCATTTCACCATGAGATAAAGAAAACATTCAGTCGATGATAACACATAAAAATAGCACCTTACAATGGTTACTTACTTTTTAAAAGAAACAAACCAAAACAGATTTTTTCCCTCGAAAAAGAAAAGCCTTCTATATGGTTGAATGCAAAAGTTTGTATACCCTTAGGACAAATGAATAAGACGGGAGAAAAACGTCATTTATTGCAACAAGACACTAGGTGTGTCTGGCTTATCAATTCCTTGTTACATGTAAGGACATTTTCACCAAGAAAAAAATGCAATTATTGAACTATTTGTGTCTCCTTTTGTTATATTTAATTTTATTGCTCTCTAATAATGTGTCAGCACACGTTTTATAACCTTCTTCCAACTTTATACATTTCCTTTGAACAGCTCTCCCCCCCCCAACAGCCAACCCAAACATCCTTCTAGAGACATCTGTTTTGGGTCAGTCAGACAGTTTGTCAAATCTTCACTCATTCTTCTTGATAAAGATAAATGATAAAATTATTTTCTTGTTGGTTGTGACGTGATATACCCACATTTCACATATGTAAATTAGATGTATTAATTAATTTATCTATTGATTGACTGATTGATTGGAGATCCATTTCCTAATAGTTCAGCATTTTCCTTCTGTTCCTTAAATACACCACATCGGAATACAAACCTTTGCCCTCATTTGTATAAATGGTACAGAATAAAACTGTAAGACAGAACTGTAATCTTTAACACACTGGATGTCTATGAGTCTTGAGCATGGTGTGGCAACCAACATGACCTTGGCTGATCTTTTTTTTAAAAACCAAAATAATGCACTGTAAATCAAAGGTAAAATCAAGTTAAATCAATAAAGTTAAGCTGTGATGTGACCAAGAGTCTATTCCACCTCATCATATGTTCCCTAATCCACATTATCTACTTCCAGGACTTCCTGGATGTCTTGGTTGTCTTGCTGTACCTCTGATGGTCATTGACGCGGTTGCGCAGCACATTGATGTCATACTTCTGCCTCTTCAGCTGCTCACCCAGGTCAAACTTCTCAGCGTGGAGCTGCTGCAGCCACTGCCAGAGCTCTCTGGCCTTGTCAGCCAGTTTCTCCTGGTTAAGGTGGTCGATGTTGAGCGGCTTACGTCGCTCCATGAGCACCTTTGTCTTCTTCTCACGTTCTGTCAGTTTCTTGCCCCTCTTCTGTTCCACCTTCTGAAGGTAGCCACCATAGCCCTTATTGGCGAGGAGTTTCTTCTTCTTGGCGTCCTCCTCAGCCCGGAGTTTAGCTGCCTCCTCCTCGCGCCGCGCCCTTTCCTCAGCCAAACGAGTCTGTCTCTCACGCTCCTTCTCAGTTCGAATGCGCAGCTGCTCAGCACGATCCGCACGTCTCCGCTCGATGCGAGACTTCAGGGCTACCAGTTCATCTTCCTCTTTCTGCCTGTTGCTAAAGTGTGCCTCGATAAGGCTCTGGAGCTCATTGAAGTCCTTCTCGACACGTTTACGATGGAGGTCATCAAAGTCTACCTTCTCGCCATCAGGAAGCTTGGGAGGGACATTGGCGGGGACAAACAACTTAGGTTTAGGCTTGGAGTCTTCTTCCTCTTCTTCTTCTTCCTCCTCTACCTCATTTTCCTCATCTATTTGAGGGGCCACCTCTTCATTCTCCTCTTCCTCAACCTCTTCCTCTGCTTCCTCCTCTTCCTCTTCTTCCTCGTACTCCTCCACAATCTCTTCAGTGTCAGACATTGTAGCTATGCTGTACCCTGACTTTAGGAGAACAGAAGGTTGAGGAACAGCCTCAGCTCACCAGTTGCACCAGCTGGAGACAAGAAGAGTGAAGGGAGTGAGCATTTGTGCATGGACAACATGCTCATTTATAGAGTCCTCTTGGATCATGTGACCTCTACTGAGTGAAACCCCTCAAGCCTTGGACTGTGAAGGGAGTTTTTTAGACAGATGCACCAAGAGCTATTTTCTTCTCTAGACCTTTTTCAGTGTCTCTAGGACCCATACCCAGACCCTGACCTCTGGTATGCGCTTCCTATCAAGTCTTTTTTCAGTCGCAAAGCATGTAGACATTTGCGTCTTATAATGGGTTGTCTTGAGAAGTTGCAAGCTTATCTGTGGCCATAAGTAGTTCTTCAAGTATTAATAGGATTTGCCACAACAAGTTAAAAAACATTCAATTATGGAGTCAGATTAATAGTCGTCTCATGAGAACCTTTACTGTGAAAATGTTAATGGGAAAATAGTAACACAGTAGAACCTAAAGACGTTGTCATTTAATAATATACCATTTTGAATTCACTAAAACTTCTAGCAACTTCCAAGAACAAGACATTCCTCGCTCAATAATAACTACATAGACTTCCTTTCAGTTTCATATGCAAATTGTTTACTTACATAACACCTTACACAACATGGAATATGCAGCATTCCTACCAGCTGAGACAGCAGTCTAAAAAAGGACAGACTACAAGAATAATTGCATAACCTTAAGGATTTCTTGTACTTCAGGCAATGATATCAGCAGCACATAGATTTTCCATTTGTTCATTTGTTCAATCCCAGGATATTCTCGGGTGTAGTTGAAGGTTGAATGCCTTGTTTAAGGGGTAAATTTTAAGCAATCCAAAAACGTGGGCAGGAAAAACTCAAGAACCAGAAGTAGCTAATGATTGGGATGGGGACAAACAGGTCTGTTACTGTAATTGGTAGCTGGTTTTCTACTAAAGTTTCTCTTAGAAGTCAGTTTTTTTTAACATGGTAAAAAAAAAACAAGCCCTAAAATAGCTAGATAGTCTTCTTTATAATCAGGTTACCATGGCCCTGTGGAAATGACATACAAAAAAAAAAGCGTCCAATTTCCCCCAAAAAAGAGTTTATATTTGTTCTAAGATAATGGCTTAACTTGCACAGTAGTTGTGTATGGAGTGCGAAGAGTTCTAAAGTTGCTGTAGAAATGCGTTTGGGTGACGCTTTATGCCTTTTAGGTCATTTACGCATCATGTTGGCTCTTGTTTTTTAAACTGTATCACGGTTATATGGTCTTGATATTTGGTCAATGATGTTTATATTTTTATACACTTGACCATTTCATTCATAGAGCCACTTTATAGGTGTAAATTTGCTGACTTTAGACCATCTGTTGTTATTCACAAATTCTTAGCCTGACCTTTGTCACGTCAATCAATGGATAGGGACCACCCTAGGATCAAATATTACTGGTGTATCATTCTCAGCCAAGCAGTAATACTGACATGGCAGTGGCTTAGTAGCGAGTATCCGGAGAAGCAGCAGCTTTGCTACAATAAAATGGCCACTGCGACTATACAATAGCTTTATTTCGCTCCACAAATAGCTTCCTGTTATCATGAGAAATCCCATCAGACTCACGCCATGCCTGTGTGTCATTTCCAAGTAGCAGGTGGTAGGTGCTTTTAAATCCAGCCTC
Source organism: Clariallabes teugelsi (assembly GCA_030014215.1). Lineage (NCBI taxonomy): Eukaryota > Metazoa > Chordata > Actinopteri > Siluriformes > Clariidae > Clariallabes > Clariallabes teugelsi. The sequence goes on from JAQMYG010000004.1 coordinate 8,531,420, forward strand.
TGTTAGGGCACAAGCAGTGAGGGACAGCTGTGGCTATCAATAGAAGCACTTGTGATAACAGATAAGCGCCAAAATTAGCCAGTCCCCAGTTCTAGTGTTCCTACTTGACACTTCATTATCATGTACCTTAACAAAAAGGCATTTCTAAAGAACAGTGTAACGGAATAACACGCCAGCATTTACAGGTGGGGTTTTTAATACTAACATTAAAAGAGCAGACCTGGCTTTCTCCTGCTACATCATGCTTTGTGGTGTTTAAAAAAAAAAAAAAAAAACTTTAAGTTCTTCATTTTTATGTTGGTATAATTCACAATGTGAATTGCGCATGAGTACTCTTATAGATAATTTTATTACAAGAAGACTAAAGTTGGACTGTGGAAAAACTGACATGAAATTGTTCAGCAACGTATTTATAAACTTATCACTTGTGATGTCATAATTTTAATATAATATAGTGTTGGCGTGACAGACCCCTGTAGAATTAGAAGAATAAAATACTGTTACAAGAAAATAATTGGCTTTTAACAGATCACTCCACTTCGTTATTGATACTTTATTGATAAAGCTGAGCACTCGGTCAATTTTATTCCTTGCATACTAGATTTTTGTAAAGGAAAGGTGACTAAAAAGAATCCCGAAACCCAGACTGAACAAAAGGAGACCACTGGTATTTACATTGTGTTTATTAACCAAGAGCACAAGTAAAGAATTAGCACAACGTGTTTGAATTACATAAATGACAGCTACATGAGAAGACGCAGCTCACGAAAGGTTTGTTGAGAGAAGGAAAAGAGGAAAGACGAGATGTGAGCCAACAGCAGTGATGTGAAACAGGTCAAGGAGAACGTGGAAGAGACAGAGACCGAGAGGTACCTCATCGTGTACAGTAAATGCAATCTACAAATGTTTTTTTAAACAGTTATACTTAAAAAAAAAAAAATTTATAATAATAATAATACAGCAATACAGCTGATCCACAATGATAATTTATATCAAAAATATTTCAGAGTCTAAGACTGAATGAAAGAAAAAGCACATACGATAACAAATATACAGTCTGAATGCGAGTATTAAACAAATTTTTATGTACAGCAAAGCTCTGTGCCAAGAGAAGTCCTAACACTCGCTGAGATTAGAACATTGTCAGGGAGAATAGTTTCCCCTCCCCTCCTAAAGTTGGCTGGAGCGCCAGCGTCAGTTTGGATGGAGTCCAAGTGATAATACGAGGGAGTGCTTAATTAAAAGGGTCACACTCTCCTGACAAAATAAAAAAAAACAACAACAAAAAAAACACCATGATCCCCCTTAATTAGATTTATACATGTATATATATTTATTTATTTATTTATACATGTACATATAATATAATGTGTAATTACTTATCTTAACACACACTAATCAGTGTGTGTGTGTCTGTGTGTGTATGTGTGTGTACAGTTTTTTTTCCAGGACACGATGGTCACATGTGGGAACCTGTTAAAACACACATATATATATTATTACTTTATGAAACATTTTTTGGTTTGTGAAGAGTTGCAGGCATTGAGACATGCATATAATAGTAATTATAATAATAATCATAATAATAAAAAAACATCATCATCACTATCTAAAATAAGTGGTTTTCATGTTATTTTCTATTCATTTGTTTAATGCCAAAATGGAAAAAATCACTAGTAATAATCTTAAGGACAACAAAATCTTCACCTTTAAAGAGGTGTTAAGATTTTAACCATCAACCTGTTAAGACATATTTACAAACAAAGTCAAATTTAACACCTGATCCAGGATCAGCTTAAACCTATTTGCTTAAATCTACTTAAAGTCTTGTATTTTGAAAAAAGGTCACATGGTCTGCTGAGTTCAGGAAGGGGGGGGGGGGAGCATGAGAAATCACTTTCACACATGAACGGACCACCACATTGTGTGCTGTAATCAAAGCTAAAGCTGACAATGAACTCTTAGTGTGTGTTTTTGGTTTGTGTGTGTGTGTCACGTTTTTCAGTCAGGCAGTGAAGATAATAATAACGAAAACCAACCTGTTTGAGGACTGTGCTGTCTCTGGACCTTTGTGCCTGCGGTATGACCAGAGTCCTCACTGTGACGTTTCCCAGAGGTCTGTACACTGCTTGAGTGCTGTCCCCGACCTGAGAAGGACACGCAGACATTTTGGTTGCGTCCTCAGACAACAAGCGATCCAGGCTACAGCTTTTATGTAAACAATATGAAAAGGCTACAAAACTAGTATACAATATAGTAACTGAATTCCTTACTTCACAATACAAATAGTAGAAAGATAAACAGACAAATTAAAACATCTACTGGCTGGAAGTCATTACCTTGCTGTAGCACAGGACCAGGAGTCTGTTTAGCTTCCTGTCTGTAGCACGCCATCCCATTACTGCTGCCTGAATAACCTACAGGTATTAAGCATCCGAATTATAAGAGTGCTGCACAGTGGTGACCTCCAAACTCCCACACTGTCCAAGTGCGTTAGAGCCGGTGTTGGAGGCCGTTACTTTTTAAAGTTACTAATTACATTACAAATTACAGTACTTTTCCATTGCAGAAAATAAAAACTCCTTTGTGATTCCTCATGCATGTTGTTTTAGTCAAGACCTTCATAATTGTTCTATCTTCATCACTTAGCGAAGTTTGTGCCATAATCTGTTAATTACTAATACCCCTATCTCACCTACGTGGTTTCGCGCAGTGGCCGTAAGTACGGTTCATCATGATTCACCGCAAGTTTTGGCGCTGTGATTAGGTTTCAATCTTTCCACGCGTCAGTCCTCGCATAGTCAAACCACATAGATGAGATAGGGGTATAACAGCAGGAATAACAGAGGGGTGGGTTATCGGGGGTGGGGCTTGTAGGACAACTTATACACACAATAACGAATTGGGAATGACTGCTGTCTGGCTCACGGATTGCATAAATTGTCTGAATAACGGATTAGATTAAAAAAGAAAAAGAAACTAAATAACTGAGTACTTAAATGGCGTACATAACGCGTTACATTACTCGTTACATCAAAAAGTAATCCAAGGACTTTAACACATTACTTTGTAACGTGTAACACCCAACACTGGTTAGAGCTGGTAAAAAATGTCATTCCCAGGATTACAACATTTTTAACCTGACTTAAATCACAACAATATTGTCTATACCTTATTAACAGCTTTGTCATGTTTGCAATAGGTCTACCACGACTGACTTTCAGACATTTATCCTGTCAGCCATGTCACACTTCAAAGCAACACAATGCATGAAAACATGAAAATAAGTTCAAAATCTCTCTCATAGACTTTGATTGTTTCATTGTTTGTTAGTGAGACATGAGCTGGTTTGAATATTTCAGAACCGGCTGATCTTCTGGCATTCTCACACACAACAGTCTAATGAGTTTAGAAAGAAAAGACAAAGAACCATCCAGTGAGTAGCAGTTCTGTCTTATTAATAAGAGAATGCGTAGTAAAAGACACAACAGGAGGCCAAAAACAGGAATCTGAGGCATCGGCTCACTCGGACCTACAGTTATTGCTCTGTCATTTTCCTTCAAGTATGCTTGCATTAAGGTAGAAAGATTTCTCAGTATCCTGGAGCCATTATTAGACTGCCTGCTTCAGCTATGAAACACTGGCCTCCTGAGGCTTCAATGGCCACAACAAGTGGAAATGGCTTGGAGTGTGGATGTGCCAATAACTCCCAGGCATGTTCCTGTAGCGTGCATGTGGTGTTTGTGAATGATTGTGTGTACAGTTCCCACAGACAGACGCATCAGATGCATAACCTGACGACAAGTTAACTGTCGATTTTAAGGATTAGGCGTTTCACCCGCTGAATGTTCATATGTGGCCTCTGAGGCACCTCACCCGGGATCGTCGTTCACAGAGGTCAGTCCTTTGCGCAGTTTAAATGTTCAGAATCTCATCACCGTAGCGTGCTTGAAGCCTTATGTAAACGCTAATGTCATGAGAAAGTTTATCACAAGTCCCAGTTTGACTTGAACGCCTCTCTTAAACCTGAACAGTGCAGGGTAAAAGGACCCAGCAGTGGCACCTTAGTGCTCCTCCTCCTCCTCCTGGTCAGATTATCTTAACCACTGAGCTACGACTGTATGTGTTTGTGTATACAGTACGTGTGAATGTCTGTACCTTGTTGTTGTGTGTCTCCTTGAGAATACACCATCATTTGATATCCTAAAATAAAGGAAAGCCAAAAACTGGTCTGAGACACAGATACTGTACATGTGTAGTCAAACTAAAAAGGTTCCAATCATTTTTTTATTATTATTATTTTTTTTATGACTAAAAAATTAACCAAAAACAGATAATTTGCTGAAATCACTTCTTCCGACATTATAATTTCTATAGTAAGAGCTCGCTATATTGAGGGCACTCTGTAATGTAACACTAATAATATACAGTTAAAAGCACTGTTAACTTGTTTAAAGTAAATGTAAAACCTTCTTTTAACTCTTTTCAAGTGAGGCTGGTGAGACAGTTTAAGATTGTTTATTGCTCCTTAAAAATCCATGAGTCAAATGCAACTTTTTGAGACATGTTACGTAAGCGGGAGAAACAACAGCAGCTTTATGACTACTGAAGGCATTAATTAAGATCACACTGCAAGGAAGGAAATTCTGTTAAAGTAAAAATACGTGATGGACATCACTGAATAATATCCATGTACAATATTAAGGTTAAAAAGTAATCACGGCTTTTAGGTTTCGTGTGGTCTTATATAATGCAATGTGCAAAAGAACTGTAAATAAGTCTCAGATTATAAACTCTACCAGAGGATGCAGCAGTGTCCTGGGCAGCATCAGCACCGGGAATTCCCATCATGCTTGTGGAGTTTTCCCCGTTCCCATTAGGGTTGGACGGCACCATCGCCAGCAGTCCTAAAAGAGTCAGCACTCGATTAGGTCATAGTCTAGCAAGAGTGCATCATCTTTTCTTGAAAATATCTTACTGTAAAATGGGTCAAGCAGAACTCAAAGCTTATACAAGAAAGAAACCTATGCAGTTTACCATTTTTATCGCTCTGCCTTAAAAAAACATTTTTTATTCATTTGTTGCAACATGCAGAATAAATATTAGAGTAATTCAGAGTTAGCAAAGTATGTCAGCAGCTTCATTAGCGAGCACAGAAGTTTGCATCCCTGTTGACAATCTGTACATAATTAAGCTATCCAAGTTACTTCAAAAAACAAAATCTTAAAAAAAATAAAATAAAATTTTTTTTAATAGTCTTAAGAAAAGTCTTAAAGCACCTCTTTTTGCTGTGAGCAGACACATTGAAAGTCAATAGAAAGAGTCAGGGGAACTGCGAGTTCATAACCAGAAATATCAGTAGAAAAATATCGGAAAAGAAACAGTAAGGGACTAAAATATCTTTACCACAGTTTTACACATACGATATACCGGACTTAAATTTCATACATTCACTGAAAATTGTGTATAATTGTAAATATTGTTATGTGGTGCACTGCAGTGTCTATTTCTTGTACAATACACCTGGGCTATAAAACTTATATTTTAATGATAAATGTATTGCTATACATTACATATCAATAAAATATTAATAAATATGATAATATTATGATATTATTATTATTATTATTATTATTATTATTAAGACAATATTGTAAATATTATATTAATATAATATACATCATTCTATTTTTCTTTTCCTGAAGCGTGTGTACATTTTTTGTCTGACTCTGTATATAACTTAATGCAAAGCTGCACAGGCTACACAGATGAGACTTACCCAGGCCGCGGTAACAGGACAGCTGCTGGTAGATCTGCTTCATGCGCTCTATGTTGAGACGACTGGCTTCTGCATGGTGCACCATGGGCTTCGGGTAGTGCACACCGATGACACACTTAGCCGACTTCTGCACACTTTCTGGGGCGTTCCACGGGTCATAGATGTACTTGGCAGGAAATCCTCTCAGGACTGGTAAATACCGTCTACATGACAAAATGCTTATATGAGCCCTATGTCAATAAACTAATACTTAAAAATATTTCTTCATAGAGGCTACAACATTATAAAACATACATATTTTATCCAACCCACCGTATGTAGTCCCCGTTGGGGTCAGTGCGGCGGCCGAAACCCACTGGGCAGTAGCAGTGGAAGAACTGCTGGAAGAAGGAGCTGCAGGAGAGCCACATCCAGCTGCCCGCGTTCACACTCCAGTCTGCATCCAGCAACAGCTCCTCGAACACCTGCCGACATATAAGTGTAGTATTGCAGCAATGCAGAGACATCTACTGTGTAAAGCATGCAACTGCACTGCAGAATTTTGCATGTGCTTAGTCATTTATATTTGGTATTTTTCTCTTTTTTATTCTCAAATCAATGATAGATGTAATGTTTTTCTTTCTAATCTAAGAAAATAAAGTTACGTTTAAAGTGGACTACAATTGTGTTTTTGAATTTCTGGCTCCGACTCTCCAGATCAGCACAAGATGCAATGTGTTCTCATTTACTGCTCAAATATGTTAGCTTAAGAAAAAGTGGTGAAGTAATAAGCATTGGCTGAGATTTTCCATTAAGAAGCTGTATATACTATTCATTATTTAATATTTCAATATTAATTCTAATTTGGAAAAACATCCAAGTTTGTTTATTATTATTATTATTATTATTATTATTATGTATTTACATACACAGCAACTGGCTAATCCTAACTTCTATACATTTCGATAGGCTTCATATCGTATAATTAGCGCCTCAATTTATGGATTACATTGTAAGGATTAAAACAAGTATTTATTTCACACCAGACTAGAAAATCCAAAATTTTCTAAAATACTAAAAAGTTGTTTGATATTAATGACATAAAATACATAAAGAACACAAATGATATGTGTGTCAAAGTTAGCTAAATGTACTGGTGAGTGTGTGCGTGTGGTTTTGTGTGTGTGTGTGTGTGTGTGTGTGTGTGTGTGTGTGTGTGTGTGTGTGTGTGTTACAATTTTAATCCATTGCTTTGCTGATCTACAGTACACCTGAGGTTCTAATGAAGCGTCTCAAATGTAATATGATAGACAGATTGATTACTTTTTACTATATTTGATTACTATTTTTTTATGGCTGTTTAATAAAGCTGTAAGTAGATGTCAAATAATAAACTGCAAGAAGAGGAACATCCTTAATCAGCTTTGGCTTTAAATATCTAAGCCTATCTGGCTACAGAAGGGCAAGTCTGAAACCTGAATGTCGTTACAAATAGTTTGTTCAACATCTAACCATATATTTTCTGATGGGGTGGGACACTTCCATTTGTATTAATGGAAGCATCCCACCCCATCAGAAAATATATGTAATATGTAAATATATATAAGCCGACTGGCCAGAGATAGAAATGTGGTGCGTCCAATCCTCCTTGTATTTTGGGTTCCTGTAAATGTAAATTCCTGTTGATTCCAGACATTTAAACCATGTGTACTGGGATCACTTGTAAAAAGTATTGTTTAGTTATTTTTTTGATAACTGATATTCTGCCCGGGATGGACAGAGGTAAATTCATCCAGCGCTGGAGATCATCGTCTATCATTTTAAGTAGCGGAAGTGAAGTTGAGTCCAAACAGCTCTGACAGCATTGGGGAAATATTGATGCCTAAATAAGTAATGTGACTGGAGAATAAAGTGATTGGTGGTGTATGAGCCATCACATCCCAGCTGTTTGAGTGTAATGGAAGAATAGACGACCATTCCAGTTGACTAGTATTCGGAAATATATATTAGAGAATGAGATGATTATTTCTTGTAATGAGGATGAAAGGGTCTTGTAGATACAGTAATACATCATGTGCGTAAAGGCTGAGTTTATGCTGTGTTTAAATCCCTTTAATGTTGGTGTTCTGGTGAATGTATGGTGCTAACGGTTCGAAGAAAATAGTGAATAGTGCCCCATTGCAATGTGAAGTTACGTGATGTTAGTCTGTTGGTGATGACGGTTACTGAAGAGATTATATTGAGAAATAAAAGCGGTTTTTAACTCTCGTAACTGTGTTCTGTTATTCTGCACAGTCAAATGTCCCGGTTTGATTTGAACCAACTCGTTTATTTCTATATGGGTTCTAGCTGACGTTTTATAAAGTAAAAAAGAAAAATACATGCTGAATACATGTATCAGTTCTGATGGGTTACATGCTTTCTTCAAAATAAGGTTTTAACCTGTTCTGCTAAATTAATTTTAAATTCATGCTCCAATTTAAAATTTTTTATTGATCTAATTGTATTAAAAGACTGTGAAAAACTAGTCTGAATTATTTCACTAACAAGCAAAATATAGTGATAAACGTGGATAACAAAAAAAAAGTATTACTGATTATGTAATTCTTTACAAAAAAATAACACGCTTTTTGTAGACGTTGTAACTACAGCTCTTTACAAAATAACTATCACTTCCAATAATCATGATCAATAAAAGTTATGAATGTATTAATACTATTAATAAAAAAAGATATATAATCAGAATTGTGTCTCAGTAAGACATCCACAGAGAGACAGTACGCAGACGATAAGTGTTAAGGGCACAGTACCTTCATGCCCTCCTCCCAGCTGATCCACAAGTCTCCACGTGTGAGAAAGCAGGCCACGGCGTGGCGCGCCAGGTGGTGGATCCAGCCCTCCTGCCTCAGCTGGGTCATGATGGCGTCGATCCAGGGCAAGCCTGTCCTGCCCTCCGCCCACTTGGCCAGTGCTTCCGGATTGCGGTCCCATGGGATCTGCACACATATGGGGTTGCCCTCCATTTTGTCAAAGCGTGGGTTGTTGGTGGCGGCGGTGTAGAAGAACTCGCGCCACAGCAGCTGTCCGTAGAGCGAGAGAGGTGGCGAGCTATTTTTCTTTACCTGAGGGATGCAGGCAGGAGGGGAAGAGCACCAGGATTAGTGTGACTTCAGAAATGACTTGAGATTCAAGTGTCAAATTCGGGTTTATCGCTGTGCGGTGTAAATACAAGTTTTTACCTTCCTGTACAAGTCAGTGAGTTTGAAGTAGAAGAGTCGACATGAGAGGCAGCCGAACCTCAAGTAAGGACTGAGCCCAGTGGGACTAGCCAAGAGTGAGTTGGCGTTCATTCTGGGACGCTCAAAATTGGCCACCCATGCCTGGAAGCATAGTTTTGAATTAGTGACGGTTAGTGTAGAGTAAGTAAGAATGTGTAATTGACATTGTTTTCTATTCTATATTGCATGTGCATGGACATGTACTGTATGTGTATAGCACTTAAAGCTCAGAGCATTTAAATATTGTGCCTCAAGATTGTCCCATATAGAGTGTGCCTTTTTTAAGCACAAAATAGGCAATATGATTAACTAAATTTTTGTTAATTTTAACCAACTTACCAAATATGACTGAGCAAAAAAGTAGAAACTAGGTCACATATTCAAAGAAATAGCACAATACAGTACATACACATGATAACAGGAAGTAAAAATAATAGGCTTATTTTGAGTTAAAAATTTTTGCAATGTCATTCTCATATTCTGGTAATGGTAAAATTTACCCTTTATAAAAGTAACACACTGTTAACACACACCAGCAAGATTTCTATATAAACACCTATTTTTTTTTTTTAAATAGTCATTAACCTATGCTGTGTTCCCAGGATGCATCTGTGCCACCCTGTGTATCTGATTTTCAGGGTTAACTTTAAAGGTCTGACCTTTCTCTCCAGATGCCTCTCAAGTCGTGTAAGGGCCTCAGTCTCTCCTCCAGGCCACACAGCTGAGGATAGCCCCTCCGTGTCGAAACCTGTAGACACCAATCAATCCGAGCCATTGAGCATTTACACTGGGGTCCTATGCTACATATCATGACAAAAAAATTTAAAACTCCCTGACCGATTCAGTAAAACTCATGCATCAAAGAATCTGTCCTTTTTCTGCCACCCTTAATAAAAAAAAATATATTGCTCTTACTGAAGCCACTAGCAATCTCCATTAATATATATACTGTATTTTTTTCTTTATTGCTTTGGCATCAGCAGCATACTGTTTTTCAAGGCAAAAAGTTTTTTAGACATACAGCTGCCCCCCAAAAAAACATTTCTGCTGCTCTAACCTGGGAGCGACTCAAACACAAACAGCAGGTGATTTATCATAGGAGGCACTCACCGAGCTCCTCCAGGGAAGGAACCCCAAACTTTTCGTCGTGATCATCAGAAAGAGGAGTGCTGCAGGAGCCCATGACTTCTGCTGTAATGGCCTCGGCGGGAGTCTCCACCGCCTCCATCCTGCTGATGAGGGTCTGGAAGCGCTTGTAGGTGAGTGGAGACTGGCCCCCATTGAGCTCTATGATCCTGAGAGCGTGAAAAAGAGAGAGAAGAGAGTGAAAAGAGAATGAAAGAAAAAAAAAGAAAAAAGATGGAACGCAGGAAAATAAAAGCAGCTGTTATATCTCATCAATCACTTTCTTTTAATACAGCAGAGTGAGATCAGTTGGTTAGCGGATTGTACAGACCTGTCTAGATCATAGAGCGTGTGGGAGATCCGTACCGTCACCTCCACTCCGGCCTCGCTGGCCAGCTTTTTAATGGCTGCATCTCGCTCCTTGCCGAACGGCTCCGAGTCATACTCATAAGACAGCCGGGTGATGTTCCACTCCTAAGCGTGAATCATGAAGAATATTGTAAGCATCAACAAGACAAACAATGCTATACATGTGTAGAGAACAGACAGCAAATGTTCAGTGAAACTGTATTTGCTACTTGTAACAAAACTGGAAGATTTTGTTATCATGTGAGTTTTAAAATAAAATAAAATAAAATATAATATCTATAGATCATCTGTTGGTTTCGTTTCAACAGTTAAAATGAAATGCACTGTACTGGACATCTAGGTATTCTAGATTGTTCAGCCTAAAGCAGTACAGACTGAATGGACTAATAATTAGATACAGTGGTGTGCAAAACATGAGGACATCAGAATAACAAAAATAGTCATTGTAATGTAAGTCGATATAGTAGGAATAGTGTAAAAATGTTGGCAATTCTTGACATCAAGCTTCCCTTAATCAAAATTACTTACTGCATTAACTAATGAAAAAACACTAGTCATGTTAGCAAAAAAAAGAACATTTTCAAAGGTGTCTTTGATGTTTGCTTAAATGTAAACAAAATACACTTACTCTAAATTTCATAAAATCCATATAATTAAGCAAAAGTTTATTACAACATAAAAAAGCTGATATCTTACTGAACTCCCATCTCCTGGTCTTAATATTAAACTTCATTTTTCATGCACACCTTTGCCAATACAAAACTGCAAACATGTTGGTTGAAGTGGATCATTATCTGGTTTATTAGATTATAATAGATTATATTAGTAAGAGGCTGGTCCCCTCCGAGGTTTCTTCATCATGTCGTCTCAATGAGCTTATTCTTGCATCGGTTACATCTGGCTTGTATGTTAGGGAAAAATAATTAAGCTAAAAAAAAAATTTACCTGCCAATTTTTTAACATCTTTCACTCAAAATTTGTTCAAATATCTAAAATCTTTATTCATGAAAAGCTGCCTTGTGACAATGTTCATTGTTCAAAGCTCCATATAAATAAAACTAAAATTGAACGAAGGTTACATGAAGTATTTACTGAAAGTCAGTTTCTTCAGGTTAATTAATGCATTAAGTAAATGTCTGTTAAAGGAAACCTTAACGTAAATCACAGTTCTACTTCATGACCATGAAGACGGTCTTGGACTTGGCTTATTTCTTTCCGTGACAGTACTTCCGTGATGGCTTATGACTGCAGTCATTCAATAGTTTAGGACTGAAATTGCCACGAACAGTTTTGTACCGAAGCGTCTATCAGTGAATGTAGACTTTATATTAACATAAACTCCTTTCCTGTTATATTAAACTTTGAACCCTATAGCATACAGATATTTCAGGGACTGATTTACGGTCATTCTATCAGATATCACCCAAATGAGGACGGGCCCTCTGAATGTTTCTTTCTTTTGTCATCTCAGGTTTTTTTTTTTTTTGCCCCCTGCAAAAAGGGGCCACCTGCTTGGGTCAAATGGATCTCTTTCTATTTCTATAAAGATGCTTTGCGATAATCCATTGTTAAAAGCGCTATACAAATAAAACATAACTTAAATTGAATTCAAGCATTACTACATATTTAAAACAATTTGCACACCTTGCATTTTTAAAAAAAAATTTTAACGGTTTGAGCAGTCTATGGATTTCAGAGTTATAACTGCATATTCATTGGCCAGTCTTGGCAGATTCGTCTTACTGCATCCATCATAAATCAGGACTGGAAAACTAATATTAAATAAAATTAAAGTATTTTTATATGAATATTATGAAAAAGAGTATTTATTTATTTATTTATTTATTTATGTGGTATTTAGGTTGTTCCTTGTCTTTTGGACTGCTGTTGTGTTGCAGTAGCATGGCTAATACATTGTTCAAAAAGCATGAGGGACGCTAAATTTAGCATTCAGTTGCACAGTAACCCTGGCATAATTTAAAGATAGATGTGCATTGTTGTGGTACCTTGAAGAGTCTTGGGAAGACATCGGTGGGCTGGCCCCGGATTACAAACAATCGGGAATTGAGTTTGCGGAGGCTGGCATCCAAGTCCTCCAGACACTGTAGTAAAAATCTGCAAAAGTTAAAAGAAAAAAAAAAAAAATAAAATAAATAAATATA
>JAQMYG010000004.1:8583654-8615451 GCA_030014215.1 Clariallabes teugelsi
GGATACATACTTACACTGGGTTAACTAGGTTAATAACTAAGTGCCATTAGTCCAACACAACTGGGAAGAGGTTTTTTGTTGTTGTTGTTGTTGTTGTTTTTTAAACTTATTTTTAGTCTTAATATCTCTTAATATCCCTTGTGAATTTTATGTAACCTGTATCAAACTTGATTGTGGATAACAATTGTCATGAAGTGGCAACCAACACTCATATTGCCCTTTGGGTATATGGGTCTCGACTTGGGTATATGGGTATTGATGTCTGATTTGAGTAACTGGAGGTACATAGGAATTTATTCCAAGTCACTAAACTAAACTCATATCATGTGACTGGACATGACAATCTCCATTTTTTTTGTGCTGAGTGTTATGTCTTTCTATTTGGTCGCAGCAGAAAAAGGCTTGATCATCACTCCTTTCTTAATAACGGCCATGCTTTTACCCCTTGGGGTAAGTCTTACACCCTCACAGTAACCTAAAGCTCCCTGGTCCTTTTAATTTCCTCCTTCTTAATTTCCCGGAGGCTAGGCGGAGTGACCTACAAAAGCCTTCATTTCTCAGAGCGCTCATAAATGTGATATCAGTAGGGAATTGTCAAGGGCATGTTTTCAATCCATTGCTTTGGCTGATCGTTAGTTTGAGAGGATTGTTAAAATCGAATTACGTCCACCACAGTCATGTACCTGCCTTCAGTTTGTAGGAATGGGTATGAATGGTTGTTCACAAAACTAACACATGAGAAATGTCAATGAAAACACTCAGATATAGGTTTGTGGCATTACATATGGCCTAATCCAGTCTCTCCAGTAGTCCAGTTCTATCGCTTCTTTCCTCTCCACTGCAAACGTTTCTATTCATGTGATATTGTTCCTCTTTTTCTATTACTTAAATCATTTATTTGCGTTATTTGCAGTACTGTTGAAAGCTGTAATAATGTTACTAATTCCGAAAAAGGTTAGGATTAAAACACAATGTGATGGTATGATGCAATAATAATAATAATAATAAAAGAATGACTTGGAGTAAGTTTTATCCCTTTGAGTTGAATTTATTGTGGCACTTCCAGGAGACATATTTGTATGTTCATGTTATCTGTAACTTTATCTATCGCACAACGAATCACCTGAGTTTCCATTATTCAGATAAAAATCTGAAAAATATCGTTCCACAATGAATCACCTGAGGTTCCATTATTTCTTATGGGGAAATTCGCTCTGAAACAAAATGGTGTCCGGGATGTTGGCCACATGATGGCAATATGGGGAAAGGGGACAGATTTAGTCAAGCGGATTGGTATGCTTCATATTGTATATTCGTGTCAAAGTCATATAAGACTTACTTTGTCGGACTTACGGACAAATCGGACTTACGAACGTGCTCCTGGAAGGGAACTTGTTTGGAAGTAGGGGACTACCTGTACTGAGCACTCTCTCCCTCTCTCTCTCTCTCTCACATCTGATTTTAAACACCTGCTACATCACTGGGCGTTTTATGGAGGGAAAGCAAATCACATAGTATTATATATAATAGGCGATATTACAGCTTCAAATACTACACATACACCATGGTTATGCAACACAATGTGCTGCGCAACTGTAGTGGGGTGGAAAGTGCAGATATTTGTTGTAGGATGTAGTGAAGTAAAAGTAAAACTATATATTATACAGATAAATAGATAGATAGATTGTGTGTGTGGAAACTGTACAGTAACAAAGTAAATGTACTTAGTTACCGCCCACATCTGCCAACATCTCACTACTAGAGCTAACACTGGAGCCTCCTTCTGTAGATGCTAAGTTATTGTCTCTTTAAAGAAAACTTCACCATAGCTACGAGTTTTAAAACCTATTTTTGTGTAGTTTTCACCATGTATTGATGAAAACTTTGTACTTAAAATTAATCAGCGCCAGGCTCTGTGAATCGAACAGCTCTTGCTCATGTTGTTGCATCCTCTTGCCATTCTTGCCTAAAGTTAGGAAACATACCTAGGTATATTTCAGCAATGTTTGGCCGAGTCAGTGCTGGAAACGACAGCACAAAAGATCTGGATTTACTGCCAACTGCAGCATGAGGTGACGGACAGCATCTCTCTCTCTCTCTCTCTCTCTCGTCTTGGCTTCACTTATATACCCAGTCACTAGGATTTTAATGACTCTCCACATAAAAATACCCTTCACTTCACACTCTCTTCACAAACAAGAAATAAAATCACAACCGTATACATTTATTTTTATTAGTTCAAAGAGTTGCTTAGATTGTACAGTGACACTGAAGAGGAATGAAGCATTGAGGAGGAGTGGGTGGGCTCCAAAAGAGACTGTCAAATGGGAGCATCAGATGACAGTACTGCAGAAACGTTCATCATGCCTCACGCTTCCTCGCTCTCCCACTTTCCCTCGGCGTGGGAAAGGCGGTCCAGCTGTTCAGCCCCCTCATTTTCTCTAATTTCTTATGTGAATAACTAAAGAGTTTTAAAGACCCCACAGATAAATATATTTTTTTTTGTCCCATAAATGGTCACACTTTTACAATGTCTTGTGATCATTACAGAAAGCTGAAAATGGCCCTAACCTGGGTGTGAGATAAATCTTCTAATAAGGGCACTTCATGGCATTGGCTTCCATAAACGCATTTAATTTTCCTTTTTTAATGTAGTATCTTTTTAAAAAAAAATTTTTATCCCAATTAAGTGGATAGATTTGTTTGGCTTTATTAAAGGATTTTAATTGCGTCCTTGGGTGGCACTGTGACTTACTTGTTAGCACTGTCGACTCGCCCCTCCAGGATTGGGGGTTGAACCTCGCCTCGGGTCTTTGTGGCTTTTCTCCAGGTACTCTGGTCTCCTCCCACAGTTCAAAGACATGCGGTCTAGGTTGACTGGTGATTCTAAATTGGCTGTATTGTGTAACTGGATGTGAAAATGTGTGTGTGCATGCTTCGCACTCCCTGTCAGGGTATACCTCGCCTTTTGCCCTGAGTAGTACAGATAATAGATGGATTGCTTCCTTTCATGTAATTAATGTACATTTGTTTAAATGCATGTATGTAATTAAGATAACTAAGTTATGTTGATTTATTTGTATATTAAATTGTGGTAACTCTTATGAAACTGGAAATCTGAAACTGATCAGTTAAGGTTAACAGTAATTGGTTTTAGGGGAAAATAGCTGGCTTCTGTATAGCTACAATTATGTTTAACCCTTTGCTTGATGTCTATACTGTATATAGATAGATAGATAGATAGATAGATAGTGTATCTGTCTGACTGTTCACCAACATGTCTGTCTATCCATGTAGAGGGAATTTAAAGACTGCAGAAATTTAAAGGCTCTGGAATTTATACGTGTGACCTTCTCAAAACAAGACAGGGCAAGCCTAATTGTACCGGACTGCCTTTGACCGCACAGCAGTTATTATGTCCAGGGTACAAGATCCCAGACAGGATGTCAGGATTAGATTGTTAATTTGTATCCTACTGCTGAGAAAAATGTCTAAAAGACTAGATGTGCAAGACACTGCGTTTTATTTGTAAAGGTCTCGTCTGCCAAGCGCTCGGTATTTCACACAGCCTAATCATTAAAAAAAAAAAAAATTTTTAATTGAAATATGTCTACCATGTTGCTTTAAAGATTGGTATTAATTACTAATTAGATCACATAAAGGCACCTACTGTATTTCGATATGCAGGTTTAGAACCAACGTTGGTAGGAGCACTAAACTACGCAGTGAAGCGAAATAAAGATAGATTGTTGTGGTTTACAAAATATTATACTTTAATGGGAATAAGCAGGATATTTGTATTGAAGCATTGTTCACTATAGAATTAGTGTAATACTTTTGTGTAATAGTTGTGTAGCAATTCATATTTTATCACCACATGAAGTGAAAATGTATTTTATTTACAAAAAATTGTATTTTACACAAAAGAAAAAAAAACATACAGTGGAACCTCGGATTACGAGCATAATTTGTTCCGGAAGCGGGCTCGTATTCCAAAACACTCGTGAACCAAAGCAACTTTCCCATAAGAAATAATGGAAATTCAAATTATTCGTTCTACAGCCCAAAAAAATAAATACATAAAAAATAATTAACACAAAATATAAAGTAAAAATAGAACAAATTAACCTGCACTTTACCTTAAAAAAAGTAAAAATAAATCCCGACAGATACGTGTTTCCATTTATGCGCACAGGCGCTGTGCGTGTGTGTTTTTCTCTCTCTTACGCTGCTGAGTGTGTGTGTTGTGTGTGCGTACGCGTAATTTGACACCGTGCCGGTTGTGTGTGAGTGAACCACCCCCCTCTCCTGCTTCTCACACACACACACACACACACACACACACACACACACACACACACACACATTAAAGGCGAGAGAGAGAGAGAGAGTGTGTGTGAACCGGCACGAATTACGCGCGCACACACACATAACACACACACACTCAAACACTGACACACACTAAAGATGAGAAAGTGTGTGTGTGTGAACCGGCGCGGTGTCAAATTACGCGTGCACACACATAACACACACTCCGCAGCGCAAGAGAAAGAAAAACACACACACACACACACACACACACGGATGTTGATTATACCAGTAAGAGACGAGCACTAAGACCCAGCAGGGGAGATGATGACCCGCAGCGCAAGAGAGAGAAAAACCGTTGGCTCAGTTGTGATGACGTGACGCTCGGAGTCAAATCAAGAAGCGCATGCGTGATACATGATACTCGGTGCTCGTAAACCAAGACAATGCTTGTTTTTCAAGACAAAATTTATAAAAAATGTTTGCCTGTCTTGCGGAACACTCGCACACCGCGTTACTCGTAATCCGAGGTTTTACTGTATAATATAAACAATAACACAGTATAAATTAAATCGGCACCTAGGCATCGTGATAAAATTGCATCAGGTGGTCCACGGTGTTTCCCATCCCTACTGTTCACTTATGCATGTAGAGATTCTTACCAACCTCAGAGCTTATAGACATATGACTTACACAAAACACATAACTGAAATGGACCCTATAACTGGCTATAGCTCACATTTTCACCACTTACGTTGACAGGGCAATTACCATCCAGTTGAATGTGGCCTTTTTTCTTAACCTGAACTTCTTCTGATAAATCACATTCATCATGAACCAAATCTTTTGTTCCTATGCCACTACATAAACTAGATAGATGGATGTTATATTAACAATTTGAGCCGATGTATTAGCAACCAAATTAGCCTGTCCCAGCTGAGACCTTCATTCCTCTTTCCTCTCCTCTCCTCTCTGTGGCCCTGAGGATGTTTTATGTACAGGGTGAGAAATGTTCCTCACTTAACAACTTCTGCTCATTTGGCAGCAGCAGGTGCTGCTCTGTGGGTCGCATCCGAGTGTCAGCTCAAAAATATGGCATGTTGCTTCAAGGTTGTGTAGTGGAGCTCTGAATCAGCACTCGTGTTGACATGGTGAATTGTATATTTTGCAAAACTTTGCGTTTCCTTGTGTTCACTTCTTCTTGTGCCTCCTTCCTTCCCACTCCAGCTGCTTATAATTCACTTCAGACTCATGCAGCCTTTTTTAATCTCGCCATCCAGACATGATGAAATATGCAATTTTCTTTGTAGCACATCTTCAGAGCATTAAATGATACAAGGTTGAATTGTTTGCAGAGTCTTTTTTGAAGGTGATTTACAGAAAGTCAAATGATAAAGTGTCATATTTTTTGCTAATCAATTGAAACAAGCATATTCATACCTTTTATAGACATTCAGCTTAATACTGAGCTTGACAAACTCTCTGTGTGGAGTTTCACCTCATTTAATGTTCAATGTTCATGTGCGTTTCCTCTCAGTTGGTTTCCTTCCACCCCCGAAAAAAAAGAAAAAGAAAATCCTCTTGACTAGGATAAAGTGGTTAGTAAAAATACTAGATAACAGTGAGGTGGCAAATAATGCTAATATCAAAATATGTCAGAAATCTATCTCTCGCACTAATTGTTAATTGCTCCACAATTTTTATGGACTATTAAATCAAAATGGCGGGAGTTGATTCAGTTACTCATCATGATTCTTTTTTAAGGGAATTTCTGTATCATTTACATTTAGGCATTTGGCAGAAGCCCTTTTGCAGAGCGACTTACATTTTTATCTCATTATACAATCTGAGCAGTTGCAGGTTAAGGGCCTTGCTCAAGGGCCCAACAGGTGGTCATGGGATTGAATCGGGGACCTTCTGAAACATAGTCCAATGCCTTAACCGCTGCCTTTGACCTCACTCATCATCTACTACACCACTTTATCCTGTGTACAAGGTCACAGGGGGTCTGGAGCCTATTCCAGGAGGCCTAGGGCATGAAGCGGGAAACACCCTGGACAGGGTGCCAATCTATCACAGGGCGCACACACACACACACACACACACCCATTCACACACTACGGGGCAATTTGGAAACATCAATCAGCCTAAACTGAATGTCTTTGAACCGGAGTACCCGGAGGAAACCCACCAAGCACGGGGGAGAACAGGCAAACTCCGTGCACACAGACCGGAGGTGGGAATTAAAGCCGGACCCTGGAGCTGCAAGGCGACAGTGCTAACCGCTAAGCCACACTGATTACAAAATCGATTTTTAAAATGTCTTTTCAACTTGGGTAGGTTTGTATTTAAGGTTTGTAGGTTTGTATTTAAGTAATGAAACATTGCTGTTCCTTTATAATCCTACAGGTGGTGCGCCCTAAACTATTCACACATTGGGAGGCAGCATAGCATCCTGCCTGATGGAAGCTGGTCACAGTTTCTTTTTTTGTTTTTTTTGTTTTTTTGTACAAATAAAATCCAACAGAAAAAGAAATTTCAACAGGTAGGGTGAAGGCTGTCACATGCGTTCTTTATGGCACAAGTTTCTTTAACTGCATATGTGCACCGTTAGGTGGCGGGAATAAAGCACGGACGCACACCACTAGTGCCACTATGATTGCTGTCAAAGTGCACCCCTACTCTAAGAGCACCTGGCTACACATGACTGTAACAGGATTCAAACTCACAATTGCTGGATGACAGGTCAAATGCATTTCTGCTGTGCTCTGGGACATGCGTGTGTGATTGGCACAGAATCGCTTATATCCCAGGTTGATCGTTCGATCACCAGTCATGTTGCAACTGAAAAATTTGTCATTAGAAGTCACTCCAATCCCACAGCATTACTGTACATTCCTGTGTATCTGACCATGATGGAAATATGCATATGTGCTGGGTTTTGGGTACCTTCTTTAGTTTCCAATTGAGACTTTAAGAACAACCAGGAAACCTTAACTACAAAGGTTTACGTCCAACTCAACAACAACCAGAAAAAATGTCCAACCTGATGTAATAACATGTAATTAATAACACGTAATTATGTTTACTTGGAGGTGTTTCTATGTTGAAAATACAGGGTGCTGCAAAACATCTTCAGGAATGATGATTACACGCACAATTTAACATTTAAATTTGTGGAAACTTGTTTTTACCATGAAAAAAAAGAAACATTTATTTCCTTAATTAAAGAGGTCGTTTCTCTAATTATGAAATCTCAAATCTAATATCACAAATAATATATATAAAAATTTTTATTTATTTATTTATTTTTTTGATATTTCAGATATTCAGAATTCATTGATTCATAAAACTTTGATCATGGTGAGGTACGATTTCCATCACTGTAACTAAAAACAATGCAGACCCCTTGGCTGTGACACACTGACCCCACTTTGATGATGTGTTTAAATTTGAAATGTTTGGTTTGATTCAAATATGCCGTTGTTCTGTTGTGCGAAACATGCAGTGGGAACGCTGCCATCCGAACCTCGGTGTGCATCAAGTAAAACCTGAGACCTTAGCATTTGATAGCATTATCTGATGATGGTAACTAAAGCTGAGAACTTTCACTGTTCGACTGTGACATCCAATGTAGAGGCAGCTTTAGGACAGGCAGCGCCAAGTTTCAAAAGATTAAAAAAGGAAAACAAATGAAATATCTAACGTCGTGAATGAATGTAACACTGCCAGGTTAAATGTCAAATTTAACGAGCATCCAAGGACATTCACTATGGACAGTGAAGGAAACTGCAGGAGTGCATGTAATATCACAGCAGGGCTGCATTCAGTAACAATAGCGCTTGTGAAACGTTCACAAACCTATGACAGTTGAACCATCTAATGAAATGTCATGTGTTTTTGAGAGTTCTTGTTATTGAACGCTGTACTATCATGCTTTATCCTTTGCTCTCATACCAGACAGGCAGACGCAGAGTGTAGAGAGTCTATCAAAGGATTAAAGATCGATGCTTACTTTTTATTTCAATTTTTTTATTTTTTTTTACATTTTTAGTGAGGGACGTTCCCATCTGGAAACTGTCTGGATGAAAGCTAGTCACAAAATAAAAACATGAGGAGCACTAGCGACCATTTTATTCTCTGCTTCTGTTGTTCTCAATGTGTAATGTTCAGCTTTATAAATTCTTAATGAGCTTTCGGCTGGTAAAGATACCACCACATATAAAATCCATATGCCATCTGTGGTTTCCTTTGGTCTGATTTTGAAAATGCCAGTGTGAACACTAACACTAGACTTTACACTAGTGAACCAAAACAAATATTTATGCTTTGCTCTGAGCCATGATATATGAACTACAGTTAGTCCACTAGATACGAACATTCGAGTTATGAACATTTAAAGATACAAACATGCATTCGCAATCATTGATCGTCGCGTGCATGCAGCATGCATCCCAGGATGTCTGGAAGCAAGCGTAAAAGCAGCGGTGATGAAGCTGGCTCTGCTAAGAAGTGACGAGCAATAACAATGGAGACAAAAGTGAAAATAATTGAGAGAATGGAGCGAGGTGAAAAGATGGCAGACATCGCTCGTTCTTTTAACATGAACCATCTGTAACACTGTCCTATTAAAATTGTGTTAGTATCTTAGTACCTAGACAATATTTGTTGGACAAATATCGGACTGAAACTCGTTCATATGTAGAGGACTTACTCTACAAGTGTGAACACACCATTTCATCCACTGTTATATCTTTTCAATGGTGTGTACATCCTGAGCATATTCTGTTATCTTGTGCTCATACTATATCGTGACCATGTCCTGGCTATTGAGAAGAAATAGTCATTTACTGTCATGTGATACAATCGACACATTTTTGTATTATCCGAAACACTCGCACTAACTGCACAAGGCAATTGAGCACATTATAAAAGCACATTTAGGACCTTTTATTTGGGGTATCATTAAATCAGATCACATTTGGACCAAAGAAATGTGGCAAATCTTCGAAATAATAAACCAAATCAGCAAGAAGAGTTCAGAACACAATAGGTGTAAATCAGTGATGGCTGATTGCGATATTTGTGTGATATTAGGTATCGGTTGATGGCTTTACATAAAACTATTTCGGTTGAGCAGACTGATGGCAGTGGATAATAAGTATGTTGGAGGGAAATTACCCATGTGCTAAGTGCCTGTGGTAAACATTTTAACCATTTAATTTTAATTTAAAAAATAATACTTACTGTTTAGTTTTGTGTCCCGGTGTGTAATTTGTACTTAAATTGTGTTCTCGGTCTATCTACTTTTGCTTTGTTATTTTATGGCACTTAAAAAGTAGACAATTCACCTTGTTCATTATGATCACACCTATTACACATGTTGCTTTATAGTCAAAGCAGTGGTTGTGTTTTACAAATGTAGCATTGCTTGTTTAACTGGCTGTGTGTATCACCTGACATGACCGTCACTGAGTGAGTGTATGAATCTGTTGTTTAGAATTGATAAAAATCAGTCTCAGCCTCAGTTCTTCATAATGGTCTCTGTATACAGTATGTCCCAGGTTCAAATCCCACGACTGCCAAGTTGTCCCTGCTCACATATACAGTATAATGAAATACAAATGTAAGTCACTCTGGATAAGGCTGTCTGCCAAATGCAAATGTAAATATGTTAGGGGGTGTTCACGTCAAACCAGGACTTGTAATAAATTATCGTGAACGAAGGCGTAAAACCGAAGAAGATGTAAGGCACAGTAAGGTGATGAGACTCTTACCTGCAGTAAAACATTTACATGGTGCAAATGTTTTGAAAAAGTCTATATATGTCAGTGAAAGCCGATCCCAGCTGTGACTCGGACCCCGTTGCAGTCGTTCTCGTAAACATTTCCGAAGTTATCTGCCTAATCCTTGAAAATTGATGGATAACTTGTTACCAGCTTGCGGAAGAGACACATCTGTCTGTGGAAACTGTTCATTCATACAATCATTCACAAACACCTTTTCCATATTACAGGAATTTGGCTTGAAGTGATCCCGCTCATGATCATGATCCAAGCTATTTGTACATGTTTGGGCCATTATTGGAGTTCCTGGGAGGGCAGTGTAGTCCTTGCAGTCTGATCATAGCTCTGACGTACTGAAAAAACTTTCTACCTTGATGGTGTCCAAGCACTAGCGAAACGCTGGGATAAGTGCATTAGTGCAGCAGGGGATTATATAGAGACATAAAGGTAGTACATAGTCTAACGTGTACAGAATGCTAAAAATGAAACTTTATATTGATGCTTTATTATTATCTTACGGTAAATAAATTTGGCATCTATTAGCATATATACATACATACATACATACATACATACATACATACATACATACATACATGTATATATTAGCATACCAGTCAGCCTCTACTGGAACAAATGTAGAAATTTACCCCAAAATAGAAACCCAATTCCTGGTTGACTTACTCAAATTTAAGGTTTAAACAGCTCCCAGCAGCTGAGCATGCACAGTTGGGTTGTGTCATTGATGGATGTAGTTTGCTCCTGGTCTTGTTCTGTTGGGTTGCCAGTCCTACTTTAGCCATTTGTTTTGCCATTGGGGTTGAAAGTAGGCCAGACTGCATCTGAAACCAGACATGCCAAATGATTCAGCAAGTTCCTATCTTACAGAGGATCCTCCAGGGTTTCTCACAACTGGACCTCCGTTAAAGAAAATAATTCTCTTTACTACCCTCTGTAAGTGTCTCTTTACTCCTCTACTGTATGTATATATATGTGGAAGGTGAGATTCTGCATGTAACAGAGTTGTTGGTAGCTTGTTATTTTTAAATTTGTAAATTTGTAAATCTGATGGTAGCAAGATCACATCTCAAAGTAGGTCTTGCAGACTCATACCTACATACTCATACACAAGCTTTAGTTAAAAACAGGCGTGCTATCTTACATATCCTCAACAATAAGTTTCATAGGTGTTATATTTTGCAACACCGAGCTTCCAGTCCGAGGTGTCCAGTCAAATCCCGTGAACTTTCAATTCAAAGAGATTGATTGGGGGGGGGATACACAGATACACTGTTGAGAAGGTGGAGGAAGAGGAGTCGGAGAAGAAGAGAGCACTGAACCAGGCTAATCAGAGCGGGGAAATGAGGCGAGTCCCGCGCGGCACAGCTCCGCCTGTAGGCCAACATGTCCTTGACAGCTCTGATGGATAGAGCTATCGTATCTCCAGGAAAAAAAAAAAAGACAAGAATGCAGAGAAAGTGGCAGACACACTGCAGGTGTGTCTCTGTGGGGTTCATCCTCTGCATTATTTGCTGGATTGCACCAACCCAGATGGAAGATGTGAAGAAGACACCTGGAGGAAAAGAAGATGGAAGATGTCTCACTTGCCCCTTCTTCTTATGACCCTTAGAAAGACTTTTCATCCTTCAGTGTGTAAACTCCCAGGGCTTTACATTTCTCACTCTTATAACTACAAACCGTTGTTATTTGTTTCACTGTGCCCACTAAATAATTCATAGTGGTTGTTAAAAGGCGTTTCTCTTCAAGGATCTTCGGGAAAGTTAAGGTGTTCGGAGTTTGCTACACTGTAAAACCAGTGCACCACATAAACCTAGAAAAAAAAAACACACAAACAGGTTAAATAAAAATAAGAGCTGTCAATATTGACACATTAATGCATGTGTTTAATCTAGCAATTTTAAGACACTAATTTGCGTTAAATACAAAAAATAATCATATGACCAAGTTTGACCCTAATGGCTGCCCGTAATCGGAGCACAGTTTCCCGGCTGTATGAGATAATGGCACGTTTAACGCAGATTATAAGATGACTGAGAAGACTCGAGCAGCCTTCAAAGGGAACTATTTTTACAGGAATACGTTACCTGTAAGATGTGGGAGTGGTGGCTCAAGCAGCTAAAGGTCTAGGTTGTTGATTTTTGGATCTGAGGATCCGGGTTCAAGCACTACAGGTCCCATTTGAGAGATTTTAAATGTAACATTTGTTAAATGGTAAGGTTTGAGATATTATGAAACTGCATACTCTGTTTCCTCTAACCAGTTTGTCATGCATTTCTTTATTCCAACATTGCACATTTATAATACTATTAAATTTTTTATAGATTAATCGCAGACTATGACTGTGATTAACTAGATTAATCGATTGGCAGCCCTAATAAAAATACCACAAATAATACAAAGATCAATAATACAAAATATTCAAAGTCTTAAACTGAAGAAAGTGATTGAGTGAACTGTTTCACTTCATGTTTGTTATGTAAAACTTTTAGCAGTGGAAATATCCACAAAGGAATTTTTACAGAACTCCAGATACAGATTTATATTCATACCCCTAATTAACAAGCCTTATGCAAGAGTAACAAGAAGAAACTCACTGAGACAACATGAAAAAAGAACTCTAAGAGAAATCAGATTCAAAAAGAGAAGCCACTATCTCTACTATGTGATTTATTTCTGTGTGACTCTTATACAGTAGTCTATCACAAAGTGAAATAAGTTGAAATGCTCAGCTTGTCATCAATCATAGTCTTTATTTACAGTTCTTATTTAGAAGTCTACACCATCCAGGTGAGATAATCCCCTGTTTTTGTGAAGTGTAAATCTTTAGGGTATCCATATGGGATCATTCACCGAGACAGAATATCACAAGTTCACAAGTTCAGAAAGCTCCAAGCAGAAATACTATAGAGCGTCAGAATAAGTCTGGAAGATCGGAGAGTGGGAGAAGACCCAGCCGTAGATGTGTGAGGATCAGGCAATGACATCATAGTAGCAGCAGGAGGACACAGGAGTACCGCTAGACAGAGAATGTGAGCGTATTATTGGGTATGGTTTTATCCTACAGTGGATGTACAAATCGATAGAACCCTTATGGACAAATCCTTTTTACCTAAGATAGTAAAGTAGCACCAACACCAATTGATTCTTCACCAATACTTAACATCTCTTATCTGTGCTACGTCGTAATCATTTGAATCTGGAAAATCCCAGAGATGCAATGAGGTGAAATCCTCTGGCATGAGCTTATTCTTTTTCTGTCACATGCTACAAATCAGATTTGCTTTACTCAATTTCACGCTAAAATCAGATCTGAATGTTTTTGTGGAGCTTCCCTATGGCTGAAGTCAATATTAAGGAAAGTTTAAAGTTTACAGCATCACCATATAAGAGACTTTAGATACAGCTGCAAACTCTGTGGGTAGAAAAACAATGTGCTTAGGTTATATATGATAGAAGGAGAATATGTACTGTAATAAATTGAGGCAGCATGGTGACTTAGTGGTTAGCACTGTCGCCTTGGACCTCCGGGGTCCGGGATCGATTTCTGTCTGTGTGCTCATTTAGTTTGCATGTTCTCCCTGTACTTGGTGGGTTTCCTCCCACAGTCCAAAGCAAATTCTCCAGCTGTAATAACCCTCAGATAATGCTTTTTTTCCCCATTCTTCCCTTTATTTCACTCCTCCTCCCAACGAGCTGTTTCAGTGTCTAAAAACAGCCGGGAGTGTTTTTTTTTTCTTCTCAGGTTTTTTTTATTTAAAAGAACTAAAAGATATTGACGGGACGATCATCAATTATAGTCGATTATCAGTTTATTTCCTGTACATTTCACCTGATTGAAATGTAAAAAATGCAATCAGAAAAAAATCCTAAAATACACCATGTTACATTGTCAACAGTGGCGTAGAAAAAACATGCAATAACTGTGCATGCTCATGCTCACGGTTGTCTTGCTACCCAGAACTAGCCATATGGCTAACCGGGAAAGAAAATTTATACTAAATGCATAGTAACTGATTTAGCTGGACTGTAGAAGCTTCATATGAGTCTCAGTTTAACTTTGTAATGTATTTTTGCATGTAACGAGGGTTGTGGATTTGGACTCCAGTTACTTAGTGTTCCATATCACAAACTTAACGCTCAGAAAATGTATAATCACTAAGATTTATGGTATTAATGTATACCATATCATGTATTAATATGCACCTCAGTTTTGAATGGGTTTTGATGAACAGACTTAAAAAGACACAAACTGTCAAAGAAGCATTGTACTGTACATTTAAACTCATTTCTAATTGATTCATTTGTTTTACTCAAACTGATGATCGAATATGAAAAGATTCCTGGATTACCTGTCACTACTAAAAAGGACACAGTGGACACCCTTTAAAGAACAATGCCGCATACTTGTATCAATTTATTATTTCATGTATTATTTATGTAATAGCTGCTACAATATGATCAGTCATTGTTGTATATCCTCCACCTGGGGAAAGTCTTCAGAATAAATTGTCTGTCCTGAAGTCCGTCCTCCCTGTGGTAGAAAACCTAAGGTTCATAGCCTTAGCTCTGACTGACACTGGAGACTTCTTTCAAAAAATGTTAGATCAAAGCCTTCTCACAAAAACCTTCACCATATTATAAACCTTCAGAATAGTATACACCATCAACTATTATATTTCTTAGAAAGAAAAAAAAAGACACATTTGGAAATCCATTTAATATTAGACTTGGATTATGAAGAGTCCAACACAGAGCTCCGTTTGCAAGTGGTTACCATAGAAACAACGAGGAAGAGCATCAAATATAAACATACCTAAACAGATCTAACATTGCTGTGGTATAAAAATTCATGTAGTCCATACAGCATACTGAAACACTATAGTATAGTATATAGTAGGTATATAATACAGTACTGTACTTTACTTTGGAACAAATTAGGACAAATATGTATCACGTGTTCACAAGTTCCACTGAGTCATTAACGGCCTATATTCCAAAATGAAACCTCAAGTTTGTACCATTATACTCATAAATAAAAATTTGGGTAATATCAGTGTACTAAAAGTCGGGCTAGTGAACAGACTAGCTGAATCATTCTAGGTCTAGGTTTTTTTTCCCCAGCACAGCTAGAAGTTTGCCCTTCACCATGCCATTGTCGTGTTCAGTGTCAATAGTTTAATACTCTAATGATGGCCATAGCTGAAAAGAGATTCACACCAAGTGTGACATTTTCCTGCTGTAGGATTGGCCTCGGTTCTTGTCCCTCACCTCCATCTCACCCGCTGAGTACACGGGCAGGAAGGAATCAGCTCAGTATGAAGACTTTTCATCTCGATGTCCTTTTATTCTGCACAGACCTTTTAGTATCTATGAACTGGAGCAGCTTGCAGGATGTGGTTGCTATTAAGCAAATGACAGACACTTCTATGGTTTGTTGCCAAGAGAAACAAACGTGCCCATAAACATGCACTAGAGGATTCATAGAAGTTGTTACAGTATTGCTGTGTTTGCATAGTTGTGGGGGAAAATATTTAGCTACATGTAATCAGAGCATCTTAGTGTTGGGAGCAAATTACTGTCATGGGTGTCTCATCAGACAGAGAGGGAGGTGAGTTTGAGTTTGCAATCATTCACATATGCAGGCATGTGTGGGGGAGAATCAAGTTAATCAGCTTAAAGGAAAGCAAGCATGGGATTGTGTGGCTTTGAAGATGGAACAATTGTCAGTTTCACTGGAGCATTGAAGGAAGTATTTTTCTTTCTTTTTCTTTACATAAGGTTTTACTAGACTTAATAAAGCACTCAAGGGCGTGCTGTTGTGCTGAATATTAGCACAACTGTGATAAAGTGGTAGGCATGAGGCCGCAGTATTCAGTACAACTGCACAACCTGATATTGCTTTTATACACCAGTTCAACATTTATTCTTCTTGATTGTCAACAGATTGTTTTTTAAAAAAAATTTATTTAGCCATTTATTACATATCCTTCCGTGACTGACAAAACTAGCATCGAGCTGACAGCTGACAGTTAGCGACCAACAGTTAGTGTAATTAACTTTCAATTCTTACCAGTATTATGTAGCCAAAAGATTAGGAAAATAAACCATGGAGGTGGCAGACAGCCCTGAGAAACTTACAAGATTTACTTTACATTTCCACTTGGGATTCCAGGGTTAAATCCCAAATAACATAAAATAGAAAGCTAGTCCACCTATATAGGATGCTTTGTTCCACACACTATGTAACAGCCTTGTTCCCTTTGATCAGCAGTTAGAGAGCGATTTGGGATTCAGCCTTGTTTCAGAAGCTAGTTAGCTTTGAAGCTTGCATTAACTGTAAACAAAACAACACAGATAGTCTAGAGGCAATTTGGAGTGACTTAGAAGCAAATACTAATGAGACAAAGTGTTATTTAAGAAGACCTCCTGTTATCAGATGTGGGTTTTGGCAGGTAGCTGCTCTCCCCTCTTTCCAGTACCGCAGACTGTACTGACCTATTTTGTCCCATACTGGCAACCGACAATTACTGTAATTAACTATTGTTAACACCTGAGATGCAGGTAGTTAAACATCTAACATTATGCTTATTATCAGCCCTTGTTTTATGCCTCCTATTCAGTTGAGTTACTCGGTGTGACGTTTGCCAGCGAGTGCCCGGTCAAGGTGAACTTTGGAAAAGGAAAAAAAAAACTCTGGACATCTTTCAAATGAAGTTTTTATGTTTTTGTCCACATACATACATACATACAGAGAAGGCACATGCAAGGGAACACATACTCCCTCCGGCAGCGCCACAAAATGACAAAAAGAGAAAAACGAGAAGGACATCTTTTTACAGTACATGCGCACTTTCCCACGCACATGCATTTGCTCCACATACACACAAACACATACACACCTGTTGGGAGTGGTCGTCTTAAAGGGGCAATGCATTAGGTGGCAGGCAGCTAGAGCGTGGATCAGCAGCCACCCTCAAGCGCGGTTGCTAGGCAACCCCACCATGACAGCAATCTGGTGAAACGCATGGGACCTAGCCGCATGTCTGCTTGAGCCCCTAGAAACCGGCATGTGATGTGCGAACATTAGGTAGCACCATGTATGAGATCGACTTTCTCTGGTAATAGGGAAAAAACAAAAAACAAAGTTATAGATCAAGGAAAGACAAAGTCCAAGAAAAAGAAAAGGCAAAGTCCACGAAAAGTGAAAAAAAAAAAAAAAAAAGAGTATTAAAAGGTAAAAGTGAAGGCGGCAATGCTGAAGATAAAGCATGTCCAAACAAAAAAGTGAAAAGATAAAGAAAAGCGAAAACTGGAAAGAGATAAGAAAAGTGAAAAGATAAATAAAAGAGAAAACTGACAAAAACGGATAATCTTGTCTAGAGCAGACGAGGGAGTTTTGTATTCAATTATGTTGCAAAGAGACTAGGGATTTTTTTTGTCATGGGTTCTTTAGTGCTTGCTGTCTTTGTGTTCCCCACGTTAACCCACTGGGTCTCCAGTAAACTCGCGTTATCTTAGATCGGGAAGGGCTTTCCCGCAAGATCACTGTACACTGTTCCCCTCTGAAGCCCTGCAAAAGGGCTCTTATATTCACAACATCCTGCGGCGCGACTTGTGGCATGCACCATGTAACAGATAGTCTAAGATGGTCAGAGGTTTGTGGAACTAGGTGTGCTTGCAGAACATCTCTTCCCTACACCATGGGCATAAATACGGATCCCCCGTTGTAGCTTTAATAACCTCCACTTGATTTTGAATTGGGGCTGAGGTCTGGGCAAGACTCTCAGGTTACAAAGTCAGTAAACCATCTTTATGGATCTTGTTTTGTACACAGGGGCAGTCATGCTGGAACATGTCTGGGTCCCTTATTTGAAATAAAGGTAACTCATAATTCTACAATTTTACAGGTCCGCACATAGGAGCGATGTTCAGGTGTCCATATATTTTGGCCATATATGTGCTATATATGGCCAGAAGTATATGGACACCTGAGCATGGGTAATTTCTTTATTATTATTATTATTATTATTATTATTGCAGAAAAATATTTAGTACCTGTTCTCCATTGTCATAGCAACAACATGCAAAAGCTTTCATGTAGTAAATAGTGCAGGTGACGAGTTAGGGTGCATCTAACACAGAGATTTTTCATTGTTTTATGTTCTATTACTTAAGCGCAACATCTAATTATATACTAAAGAAAAATGTGTGACATCAAAAAGTGCCACATACTGAATAATGGAGGAAGAGACACGGAATCTGATGTGACTGTTCAATCTGAATCACACATTTAAGGCTACATTCAAATTACCAGCCTGGTGTGACAAATCTGATGTTTTTTTTGGGTTGGATTTAAGTCACTTTAGTGTGATGTTCTAGATCGGATATACTGTAAATCCGGATATTTACGCAGTTATGCCACTTGAATGAGAAGGGTAAAATTGGAATTCATGCAACCGCATGCTTTTTGCCTCTGTGTATGAATAGGGCACTGACATCATCAGTCAGCATCAGCAACATGGGTATTTCATAGCAGTGCTAGCAATAGCTGCTAAAACAGATTAAGTGAGGCATCTGGCTTCCTTCCTTCTTTTATACTGTACCTCAACAAATACTGGGGTAGGGGTAGCTCAACGGTTAAGGCATTGGCCTACAGTCTAGAAGGTCCCAGGTTTGAACCTCGCCACCAAGTTGCTATTGGGCTCATGAACAACACCCTTAACCATCAACTGCTTACATGTATAATGAGATAAAAATGTAAGTCACCCTGGATACAAATGTAAGTCAACTGCCAAATGCTGTAAAAAATCCAGCTGAGTAACTGCTTGCCATCTTCCAGAGCAAAATTCCAAGCAGCATCTTTTTCCTACCATCACATCCATTGTTTGAAATGAATGAGTGGCACGAAAATGATGCATTTTAACCCAGATGGCACAAGCAAAGACGTATCCATGTGCACATTGTGTACCGTTGCAGAGACAGGGGCGTCCATAGATAAGTCACTTCATTACGAACGTGAACCGTCATAACAGGCAAATCCGATCTGACCAAATAAATGGAATTGAACAATGTGGTTTAAATTGTAAAAGTAGCCATAATGTTTAGAAAAGTTGCATTTCGGGCCTCCGAGTGGCGCAGTGATAAAGTGCTCGCCCTATTATCCGGAGATCGCGAGTTTGACTCCCGAGTGATGCTGTAACCTCTCTAGGTCTAGAGAGAGCTGATTGACCGAGCTCTCTCATTGGGGAGGGATGAGAGCTACTTACACGTGATAGTCTTTGGCCCTCCCGACCGAGTGGTAGTCGGGGAGGAATTGGACATGACTAAATTAGGGTGAAAATCTGGGGAAAAGCCCAAAAAAAAAAAAAAAAGAAGTAAAGTTACATTTCAGTTTATTATAATATTTCATTAAATAATTTCAATATGATTCAAAAGTATCCTTATGTGAATATTATTGAAGAAACTCTAAAGTTCTCGTAGCTTAAGGTTTTATAGAAAACATTCTTTTGGATATTTGAGATATCCCCGCCTTGTGTCCTAAGTCTCTTGGGATAGGCTCCAGGCCTCCGCCACACCGTATAGACGATGAGTGAGAAGAGTGAGATAATTATAGGTGTAGATTTGTTCTTCTCCTGTCTATGCTAATCTATAGAGCATCCTCTCTTGATTGAACTCATTGCCAGCAGGACCGAGTGGTTAATGAGCATGTGCTGAATCACTGTATTCTTATCACAACACAGAATAAAAGGCATGCAGGAAACAGAGTTTTGTGTGAAAACCCTGTCCACGACCCAACCTACTGCTGTTGAGTGATTTGTGTGCAGCACTGAAGGAGAAAGTACTTTTTTTTCCTTTTTTTTCTTTTTTGCATTTATAAATACAGTTTCTTTCCTTAGGCAATCAAGCTCCTCAACACCCCGCTGAACTCTAGAATACTGAGCTGAACAGAACTAAACTAATCCCCACCTCCACCATCAACACTGTACGCATTTACTTTAAGAAATCATAAATATGTTTCACCAAAACAACACAGATTTTTTTTCCCCTCTCTGTATACCTTCCTGCCAGATTGATAATTGCGGTGGGAAACACAGTCAGTCTGTGTGGAGATGTCTGAAACCTCGCTAGCTATGTGTGAGTTTCTCACATAATGAATGTTAAGCTTTGACCAAGTTGTTAAATAGCTATGTGCCATAGTGGAATGGACATGAGGCTAATCATTCCAATTTATAATCAGATCCTGGCTGTCAAAAAACATCAGTGGTGCTCCCGGGCGAGTGCCATACTGAAAATGCTTTTGAATGCACTTTTCTTATTTTTTGGGTAACCAGAATTAAATGAAAGAATTTGACCTTATTTGTGGTTGAGATACATACAACTGAGATTTATATTTCAATGTTGGAAACTGTATTTAGTAGCTAATGTCGAAATTGTTCATGTGTCCTGTCCCTAGTATACAGTATATAGTGACCTAGTGTGTAATTCACTGATAAAACACTGATTTTTGTTTATGTTTTGTCTGACGCTGCTTTATCTGAGGAGAAACGAGTATTTGTGAAGTGTCTCCCGTGTTACAGTAAGGGTTCAAAATTGTCGATGATGATGATATGAATGACTAAACCCATAATTGTTGCCACCTTTGGGGCGGTTTATCATATAGTGAGCCGCCTTCAACAGATGGGATGGAGTCACTCACACTCAACTCAGTTTCTATTAGGAAGTTGATTAGGAAGCCCAGCTGCACTCTAAAATGTAATTAGCTAACTTGATTCGAAACACACAGAAAGTCATTGCTTTGGAAAAATTGAAGTGAGGGAAGCAGGATCAAGATGTTGTGCCAGATAATGAGTTCGAAAGTGGTTTGAACTGGTTTCCTCTATTCACTTTAGAAAGCATGCAGCATGGTATCTAATTTCATTCCATTTTATCTGCGGGAGATAAGCAGAAATCTTTAAAGTCTGTATCATACCAACAGGCTTGTGTTGTAAAACACAGAGAACCTCCGAACAAAACTACGGAATACTTCACAGTCCCAAGAGCTGATAAGGATAGAGAGAAAATGCTAGAAAGGTGACATGGGCACTGGCTAGCAGCTCGCTGGAGAGGTTATCTAAAGTTTGTGCAGTTTCCCTGCCATTGCCTGAAGGTTTATTGTATCTCAGGTGAACACACAAAGGAATACTTGAGGGTTATGTTTGGTGTCCAGCCCTAATGTACACAAAGCAGCAACTACTTAAGGATGATTCCATGATTATTGGTGCCATATAGCTTTTATCAACATGCTGGTAAAAACGTTGACATATTTTGCTCATCACATCTCAACAATGAATCTAAGAAAACCGTCCCAAACCTGGGTTAACCTAGTGGTTCCCAATCCCTGCCTCGTAATACCTCATTCTACCCCAGCTCAGCACTGACAACCTGATGTACACATACCAAAAGCATAACTTGTTTCATAACTTGGTGGCTTAGTGGTTAGCACTGTCTCCTTGCACCTCCA
This sequence comes from Clariallabes teugelsi, assembly GCA_030014215.1. NCBI lineage: Eukaryota > Metazoa > Chordata > Actinopteri > Siluriformes > Clariidae > Clariallabes > Clariallabes teugelsi. The sequence goes on from JAQMYG010000004.1 coordinate 8,605,270, forward strand.
AGGTCCGGGATTCAAGTCCCGCCTTGGGTCTGTGTGCATGGAATTTGGATGTGTTCTCCCCGTGCTAGGTGGGTTTCTTTTGGGTACAGTCCAAAGACATACAGATTAGGCTAATTGGCATTCCTAAATTGCCCATAGTGTGTGAATGAGCTTATGTGTGTGCCCTGCAATAGATTGGCATCCATACAGGTAGTACCCCGCCTCATGTCCTAAGTCTTCTGGTATAGGCTCCAGGCCCCCTGAGATGTTGTATACAGGGTAAAGCGGTACAGACGATGAGTGAGGCTCCATTGGTTGAGTGGTCACGGTGTTGTCTGCTAAGCATCTTGTATTGTAAGTTATACTATAATTATGATCTTATTTAACATGTGCAAATTTAATTCCAACAACCTCACATCCTCAGAGCAGACCAAATCTCAAGTACCTCTTTAATCTTGACCCAGGTTGGGAACCATGGGCTAAACCCTTCCCAGGCAACAGTGTCTCTTTTCTTTCCAAGACCAGGTTGTTAAAAGTCAAAGGGTTGAGCATGGAATTAGCAAATATGCAATGTGTGATTAACCAGCAGCCCTTTTAATGTCACATGGACATCAGTCTATTTTTTACTAAAAGCAGTGAGTGTGTTCAGGTATACAGTTAAGATCTATTTATACAGTGTGTGTGTATGTGTGTGTGTGTTGAATTTCTATAAAGAACAGAACGAGGTCATAAACATTGAAAGAAATAAGTGTGTATAAAGACAATGACATTCTTAGTGCAGGAATGTGAAGGCGCTCATTTCCGGACCTAAAAGAATATGAAAATTCAAATGAAATTGGATTTGTGGTTTGAGATTAGAAAAAGGAGCACCATCATTCATCATCTCAGTTTAAAGTGGTGAATTGAGGACACTTCCCTGTAAATACGGGCCCGCGCTGAACATTGATAGCTGATAACTGGAGATATCACGTTAGATCTCTAGCACATACTGTAGCCGCTGTACTGTAGCTCAAAGCAGACAAGAAAAACTAATTTCAGGGAGATCACCCTGGACACCGGTACACACTCTCCCATTAGCAGAATATAAATAACATTATCCTGAATAGTTACCTGAGTGTTTACATGCCTGGAATGGTAGATTGTGCTTGGAAAGGTCTGAAGTACACCTCAACAGTATTCTGTTGATTCTGTGGGGGCGTTCAAGTCTTACTGGGACTTTTGATTGTGCAGAATGACAGAACACAGTCATTAGACTAAACTAAATTTATTTCTCTACATAATCCCCAACTACACTAATGCATGTATCTACTAGAGCTTGGATCCCAGTGTTTCACTAGTGCTTTTGAAGACTTATGTGAATGTCAATTGGATATTCCGCCTTCATTCCCAAGTCCCGGTTTGACTTAAACGCCCCTCATAATTTGTAAACCACTTCAGATAAATGCACAAAAACAGGGAGAGTATATGATATATGATATAATATATGATATAATAATACAATATATTATTATATTAAGTGCTTCATTCACCCCATGGGCTCATTTTTTATAGTATAGGAAGTTTGACCTCATCACACAGGGCCTCAATACAGAGTAGCAGCTTGCCAAGTAATGTTAGCTATCAAATGCTAATGAACGAATGACACTGTAAAACGTCAACATGTCTTTTTTTTTATCCTTTAAACCCACCACGGGCAACAGGAAAATCTCTGATGCAAACCGTATAGCTAGAAATATAACCATTTTTTATATATCCTCTGCTATTACAGGAAAGTGTCCACGTTACTGTACTCAGGTGAAGTGCGTTTTGTGTATGTCCTTCTTTCTTTGACACTGATGGAGAGAGATGAATGTAAAACCCTGACCACTAAGAAAAATGATAGGTTGGCTTAACACAAAGAGAGATGAATCAGTATGCATGTGCTCTCTCTCACATGCTTGCTCTCAAAGAAATCGATTTCCAGGATATTGTTTATAATTTGTGGCCATCAGAGAACTGCTATAAATATGCGGGAAGCTCCCAGAACTTCCAGGAGAGTGGGATGCTGGGATACATACCAATGTAAAGGTACTGTAGATGGAAGTGAAAACAAGGAAAGGAGATGATATAATCAATTTATTTTTTCCCGGGGACAGGTAATTCATTAAGAAAGGTAAAAATGGATAGACATACATAATTACCATCAGACATTTTTATGGATTTTCCATGGTTACTGTAAACTTGAGACAAACACAAAATGAAGTGACTAGAGGAACATTAAACATAACTCAAGCTAGTACTTGTGGGCTCACAATCAGTTAAAACCAGCACATAATTGTAAAAAAGGTATTGAAAAGACCTCTAATCAATCTTTCCTCAAAGCACAATAATCCTGCACCAGGTAAAATCCATGAGCAGGTCAGGATTGAAAAAAAAAAATTCAAAGACTCTGAAATGGTAAGGGTGCTAAGATTAATGAAAGTGCTCGAAAAGGAGGAAAGTTACCATTAAAGGAAAGGGATTAAGGTTGATTGATTTTATTGAGTGGCCCTGCAGCAGGCAGCACATTTGTTGAGGTCATTCAAATGATAATGCATGGAGTGCACACACAAAGCCAGAAATTGATAAAATGCTATATTTATTCTTCTAATCTTCTATCAATGCCCTGTCATGATCGCGAGTTATGGAGAAATGTGTCATAATTAGTACATCATGATAATATCTCCCGATATTTCAGTGTCTCATACATCGGGAGACTATACTGTAATATACACCAACCAAATTTACCCCTTCAACTCAAAACCATGGATGCTGTAAAGGTGATGAAACATCTGTGTGTATCTATACTAGGATTGAATCTGAAGTGGCTGTGGCATAAACCCAAGCGTTCTTCTTCTTCTTCTTAATTCTTCTTCTAATTATAATAATGATGATGATAATAATAATAATAATAATAATATGAACCCTATCACTATACTCCAGAACCACTGGGAAACTCCCCCAAAATAGAAATATCCAGAATGGCCTTAGTCTCAACTATCCTAAGGATTTGTGTCACAATTTAACATTTTGCCTGTTTACTCAAATCCGAATAAAGAAACAAAACTTGTAGTCACTTTGTTATATACCACAGATTCCCAGCCCCAGTGCACATCTCTAGTTTTTTGACGTTTTAAAGCTTACTTAAAAAATTTTTTTTTTTAAAATTGATTTTACATTTGAAAACAATTTGGTTGGAATATAAACTGTGTTATTAAATTGTTTTTATTTTCTTTATAATTGCAACTCGAGATATTATTTTAGGAGCGGTCATACTTTTTATATATTTTTTCTTTCCTAATTTAATCGCAGTCAATTCCTACCTGTCAATTCCCACCCGTCTCTCTGTTAGGACACTCTCCCATCAGTGTGACAACTACCAACAGGGAGGGCGAAGACTATCACATGCTTCCCCCGAGACACCAGATGACTGCATCTTTTCCAACTGCTACTCATTGCAACTTGTGTGCGGCATAACACGCTGAGAGGAAAGCGCTATCCGCCCCTTCCGTTTGCGTGACACTTCCGTGATTGGCTAGTGTCACTATGATCGACGTGAGAGTCCGGGTATGCCACCCCTGCTCCCTGAGCGAGCACGGCCAATCTGATCTCTAGATCCTCGGCTGCAGAAGGCTGTAGCATCACCTGGTCTAATTTGCGATCTCCGGGTGATAGTGGTGAACGAATCCTTTTTCCCGCTGGGCTGCTCGAGAGCCAGCAAATGTATTTAAACGTACAGGGTAAACATTAATGTTTTTTTTAGCTGAAATGAAGGTGCAGACAGAGGGTGTGTGTGTGAGAGAGAGAGGGATGCTGAGCATGGCTAACCGCCTGTGGCGGAACCCTGCAGTTTCGCATAAACGATCCTGTCATGGAAAACCGTTTGACTTCTTAATAAACCAATGAAGAGGATAGTCTAATAGACCAAAGTGTGATTTATTTGCATTTGTCTGTTCCAATCTTTCTTTAATTAAAACATTAATATCATTGTTGGATATCGTCTAAAAAAGATTAGAGCAATCTGTTCCAGTCTTTCAATAGAAATTAATGGAAGGATGGTACATAATTTATGTACGATTGTTAATTGCAATGGTTTCTGTCTAAAAATTGATGTAGTTACTTAAAAGGGTTCAATTGGTAATTTCTTCATGAATTTATTTATTTATTAACAATGCTGGATGACCACTCTAATGTGAAATATTTTAGTTTTTGGTGAATATAAGTAGAAGAACCCTTTAACCGTCACCTACTGTATACTTTACAGCACGGGGAAATTCTTTACCTCAAATATCCCTGCTTGGAGTCAGAGTACAGGGTCAGTCATGATAGATCACCCCTGGAGCAGAGAGGGTTAAGGGCCTTGCTCAAACGCCCAACAGTGGCAGCGTGGCAGTGTGGAGAATTGAAACCCTGACCTTCGGATCAGTTAGTATCCCAAAGCCTTAACCTAAACTTTGAGCCAACACTGCCCTTACTGAGCCACCTTACTGAGTTCCAGGTCTCCTGGTTCGATCCTGATCTCAGTATCTCTGTGGACGTTCTCGCCCCTGTCCATGTGGCTTCTCTGCAGGTTTTCAACTTTTCTCACATCTTGCAAAATCATGTCAGTAGGTGAACTGGCTACAGTAAAATTGCCCATACATGTGAATAAATGTGTGAATGTGAATCCGCATGGTGCCCTGCGCTGAACTGGAATCCCATCTAATGCTCCGTGTACTTGGTACAGGTATGGGCTACAGGTCCATGACTGAAGATAAAGCAGTTACTGAAGATGGACAAATAAGGGAATAAAAACATTTTACTTTGTAAAAGTACAATACCTTTCAGGGTGCAAAAAAATACATAAACATCACAAATAATAAAAAGTGTGAAATGATAACAACTGCAAAATTTTACTTAAAGAATATAAATGATATTGAGACTTACAGTAAAGTTAATGGAAGCTAAGTGTTAATGAAAATGTTATGATGTGATTGCAAATACAACATGGAAACGATTTTAACTGTTTATTGTTCATATAAGATAGAGAGTCTGTTAAAAATAACTGCTGTTTTTAAAAGTATGGATGTACATGCATATGTATACACTGCATAACCTGGCCATAAAGCTTGCTGGATATCTCCGGGGCTGTGGGGCTCACCGACACCTGCCTTCATTTTTTTCCCCACCAAGCTCTGATGACTTTTATCTCCGCTCCACGAGTGAGTCCATCCATCAAAGCAGATTTTTATCTCCCATAACGATCCCTCGTCTCTAAGCCTGTCTGGGATCTAATGGGGGGGAACGCAGATGGATTGGAGGTGGGAGACTGACGACAGCTCTGGGGCAAAACCATTCACAATCTTCCGTCTTGTTTGTGAAAATTGGTAGCTGCTTGGCCACAGTTAAACTTACTTGATGTTGTTATCGTTTGGTCTTTTGTCAGTGATCACTGTCACATGTGTCAGTTTCTTGTGCAAATTTGGTCCATTATCTCCCGTGATTATGTCAAAGTACCTCGTTTACCCACCGTAGGTAAGTTGTGCGTTTTGACTTGCTTTTGTGATTTTTTTTTTTAGACTCCTGGAAAGGATCGCCGTGATATTCCAGTTTCATTGTTGGTCAAATTGTACAGTATGATGCAACAGTTGGCTTTTACAAAATTCGCATTTACAAACCATTTAAAAAATCTATTCATTTTTTACAAGCAAATTTGATTTGTATGAAAATAAAATAATTGTATGATCATATATGTTGTTTATGTTTTCAGAAAAAGTTAATCCCATTGATTAGTGAAATTACAACGCATATTGTTGTGGGTGTATTTTAGGTGTCTGAAATATGTGAATGTGAATATATCCTCATGCTAGCACAAATAGGTCAGGGTCTTGGAATACTATTGATCTCTTTGAGTGCTCATTTATGGACTTGGTGGAATGATGGTAGGGCTTCAGTCTTTATTCTTTGGACAGCCTGTGACTTAACTCTTCCTGATTCAGTGTGTTCCTTGGATCTTGATGAATGGTGGGATGATTCGAGCCCTGCTAGAGACCAGGCACATGGATGCGTTAGGACTAAAATGATGCTGTGATAGAGACAGATTACTTGGATCAATACAGTGAAGTAAATTTTCTGTTTTCATGTTCTTGGCTTTAAAAGTTTTCACAATTAATGACACAAGTGCAGAGAATGGTGCACAGCAATCATTGTCTGCAAAAATTAAACATAGAATCTGTGAGAGATATCTACTAAAGCACATTCTTAAAAAAAAAAAATTCCATCAAGTTTATGGAACATCCCCTCTTGCACAATAAAAAATTATTATTATTGGGTTCATGAAAGAAAGAATGGCCATGACATCTTCCAGTTGAGGCAAGTCATTTAGATATAGAGCTTTTCAGCAGATAGTCCTATTGTGAGGAGCTTATACAAGTACTTATTAGTCTCTATCAAAAACATATCCTCGTGCTACTTTCCTAGGTCTAGACCACATAATACAATGAAGTACCACCCTGTTGGATGGGGTTAGTCAGAAAAAAATTAAAGAGTAAAAAAATTTATTAAAAGAATTCTAATCAACGTAAGTGTTTGGTCATGTATTCAGCTGCTCTTTGATGTAGCATAAGCATAAGAAGAGATGGTGGCTTCCTGGATCTCAGAGCTAGCGCCTTCACCCATAAAAATTGGCTGTTGTCATATTATAGGACAAACCAGGCAGTAAGTGTGTATTTTTTAAAAATGTTCACGTGTGCGATTTGCTATAGTCTGCAATAAATAGATGCCTTAATAAATATAGGAATCTATAAAAACTTCATGTCTGTGGACACAAATTAGTTATAAATACTGCAACAGTGTTGCTGATATAATGTTATATCCGCCTGCCTGCATATGAAGATCAAACACCTTTGCTTGTTTTGATCTTCCTTACATCTCAGTCCTGATTATTTTCCTATGTTAAAAGCGTGAGTAAATTTCAGACTTTGAATCTGTCCTTAAAACACCACCTAGTGAATGCTTTGCTTAGAGGAACAGTAGGAGGTCATCCTTCATCACACACACTGTACCGGACTGATTAGCTGAGATTTTGGGGTGACCTTGAATAAACAAATTCTTGTATAGATGGCAAGACTTAGCAAGATGTTTCTTTAAAGACAATGTTCAGTGTCTTCTGGATGTTTTGGCACACCATTGCATTGTAAATGCATTTTTTAAAATTACTTTTTTGCTGTAAACTAAGGACCTGAATATGAGACGATAGTTTAGTATTTCAGGTTTCATTTATATTTACATTTAAATATGTTAAACAACTTAAGGGCCTTTTTTAGGTGAATGAAAATGTTCACCTAAAAAAAGCAATACTCTTGGTTTAAGGCATGCGTTTGTATATTGCTTTGACCTAGACAAGTAGTGATACTCCAATATGCAGCCAACTTCAACAATTCTGTAACTGTGACGTCTGACAGGCAAACTTTCCCGAATCTCTCCCACACATTACTTTCCTGGCTAATTTTCTTGTAACATTCACCTTGCTGCTTTGAAACTTTCATTCTTATATATGTCCTACTGTGTATATATAACCTTGTAAACACCTACACCAGCTCCTTCTTTATGACAAAACAAGCTGATGGTGTAAGCACAATGTAAACCAGACCTATGGATACCATTTAGGGGAAAGAGTGAGCCTCTAATAATAATAATAATTCTGCCAGTGTATGTGGTATACAGTATGTGTGTGTGTGAGTGTGTGTGTGAGTGTGTGATTGCAGAGAGAGTGACAGAAAGAGGGAAAAGAAAGTGGAAAGTGATTTTTATTTCTGTACGTTTATCAATAATTAAGGCCGAATACCCCGTCAGTCATGTTGCTGCCCACCGGCAACCCGCAATATTTTCTTCAAAGGTCGCACGACTCGATGGGTTGACTCGCACATTATTACAGTCTAAGGCTGAGACTCATAGCTTGAGTAAAGCATCGGGGTTATGCATGAGATAGTGGAGAATGTGTGTTTGGTGCTGTAGGTGTAATAGGAATGAGAGGCAGACAGAAGATTCAAGCTCAAAAAAAATGTGATATTGAGTAAACAAAATATATACACAAGTGAATCCTGTACAATTCTAAAAAAAGGAGATGACTTCAGGGTGGGTCCAGGCCAAAACAACAAGCAGAACACAGATTTCTAAAGAAAAAAACAAATGGAAACACATGTATCGTACATATCTCCCTAGCCAAAATGGTCAAACCCACACCCAAAGAAAATGGCAAAGTTATATTTACAAAAAATAATAGAATAAAACAATAGAATAGGTCTTGGGATGCCAGTGCTTTTTGGAGGAGACTGTATATTCTGCTCACGTCTATCTCCTAATCAGACCCAGATTGTTTCAGAAATAAATTTATTAGTTGCATTTCTAAATCCATATCTCCTAACACGTGAACAAGAACAGCAAATCTGTTCTAAGCCTTTCACTTTGCTTGCTGTACACAGCCTAATTGACCTGGCTGCATTGATATATCCCTCAAACATATAAAGCTGCCCAGCTCGCCAATTGTGCCACAGCAAGTAATCAATGATGGCTTGGCTGGATATTAACATCCCCTCACAGGACATTAAAATGGATTTCTAATTAACCAAAGCTTTTATTCTGGAAAGGCATTAAACATGTGGCACAAAAGCACGGGGAAATTCTTACAGTAGCAATTTCCCCAGTAGATAAAAGATCATCATGCAGCCCTGGTGACTGAACTAATTGTGAAAGCAGGAGCACATTAAGAGGAGCCATGAAGAGTCTTTTCAGTTTTTTCATAATTTGATCATTCTCGTTTAATAAATCAGTTATGACTGATCTAGATTTATGGAAAAAAATTTGTTTGCTTTAGTTGCTAAATAACAATTCACTTAGTTTGGCTAGATGAATTTGATGAGACTCGAGACAGGGAGCCATTATTTCTTCCATCTGTGATTTTCACTGCCCTTTTTTTTTTCTTTTCCCCTACCAGCTTCTGCACAACCACTGCTGGTTTTATTTTCTTTTAATAGGCTTTTAACTGAAATGCAGGCTGGTGATATAGCTGCGACTGTGGAGAAGGCCACTGTCCTGTAGGTTTGTGGAATGTGTACTGTATGACGGCAGGCCTCATGTCTCTGAGCGCTGAGGATAGCCAGAGGTCAGCGCCACTGCAAAAACATGTAAAAAAAAAAACAACAGCCTGCCCGAACAGGAGTAATTTAAGCTTTTATTCTTATTTCCTTACACACGCCAAAATATTTGCAATGTCAGATGTAATTATTGAATATAGCTGTTTGTTATTATAAGACTGTACACTGGCTCTGTGCACATTTCCTCACTCATCATCTATACCGCTTTATCACAGGGGGGCCTGGAGCCAATCCCAGGAGACTTGGTGGGGTACACCCTGAATGGGGTGCAGTGCACATTTTCTATTTTCTATGCCTTAGTATTTATAGTGATAGGAATAACTGTGGTCAGCGTACAGATTTAAAGTATATTTTTCTTACATATACTTTAAATCTGTATGCTGTAATTACATTTTTTGACCAAAAAAAAAAAAAAAAAGCATGAGAGAAAATAGAAGGCACCGATGTAGCCTCGAATTCTGTTTGTAACTGTGAATTTTAGATTTTCCAGTGTGTTTACCACCTCAGGGTGGCCTACAGTGTGTGACGCAACACCCAGACTGTTTCATTAGAGTTTAACAGAAATATTTATCTCATGGGGTTATTTAGAAATCTCATTTTATTCTACCTGTAGGATCTTATTTTACCTTATTATTATTATTATTATTATTATTATTATTTTTTTTTTTTATAAAATGACAATTAAAGGTACAGCTGTAATCTACCCCACCGGGCCAAAAATAGTAAGTCGCAATTTAGTGGACCGCTTTTAGCATTAATTGCGGCGATCATTTCACCTGGTGTCGTTTCAACCTAAAAAAAATCCATTTCTGGCCGAGATCTGGTATTGATGATGAGAGAGACGAACCACTCCATGTAGTCTTCTCCAGAACACCCCAAAGTCTTTCAGTGTTGATTAAGCCATGTTTCAAATGATTCCACATGCTCCCATAATCACTCTTTTACAGTTTGAGTTCTAGAATATGCCTGTGCCATCTAGGGCTGGGCGATATGGCTGAAAACTGTATCACGATATCAGTGTTTCATATCGGTCGATATCGATAATTATTGA
>JAQMYG010000004.1:8623731-8642696 GCA_030014215.1 Clariallabes teugelsi
TCCAATTCTTAATCCATAGGGTATATATACACGCTCACTGGCCACTTTAATAGAACCTCCTGTATACATGGTCATTCATGTTCTCATTTATTCAGCCAATCATGAGGTGACAGTAGCACATTGCCTAAGATTTTGCAGATGCCAGTCAAGCGTCTCAGTTAGTGTTGACATGAAACATCACAATAACTTAATTTAAAAACTTCTTTCAACCGTTTTGAGCAGACAGGCATCTCAGAACACACATCAAACTTTGATAAACTACAACAACAGATGCTCATGACAAAATCTACCCCTGTCGGCCAACAGGAATCTGAGGCTACACCAGTCTTATTAACCATAGCCTTCCTGTCAGCTCTAACAAATCCAACATTTCTCCTCTGCCCTCCCTTATCTGCTGCTGACTGCATGTTTTTCACACCATTCTGTCTGAACTCCATATATTGCTCTATATGAAAATCCCAGATCAGCAGCTCCTGAAACACTTCAACAACTTGTCTTTCACCAACCACCATACGCAGTTAGTCACTGATATCACCCTCTTTTTTTTTTTTTTTTTTGCCATTCTGGCGTTTGATATGAGCATTAACTGAAGCTGTTAACCTGTGTCTGCATGATTTTATGCAGAACTTAAAGAACATGGTACAATGGTTAATGTTCCTGGACATTAAATATAATTAGAAACCAAATTTAACATAATTGGTTAATTAATAAAAAAACAGGAAAAGTTTTACAGGTTAAAACTATTAACAAGTTTGCCTCATTACACATCCAACACAAAAATATAGTCGGACGACAGTAGAAAAGTATTAAATATTAATAAACTGGAGTAACTGTTACGGTAAAGGTCAACTGTTTTTGCTCAACTGGACAGCAGTTATTTTTTTTAAATATGACCGTTAGCCATGTAATCAAGACACATGCATGCACTCTTGTAACTGGATCTCTGTCTCCCTTGCTTGATGTGATAAAATCAACTAGGATGCATCTTAAAACCAGTCTGAGTGAATAGGATGTAAATTCTGTAGAATTGACTTATCCTAATTTACAATTTATTTACAATTTAAAATGAGTTCAAAAGTCTTAAATGTGACATTTTGTATGTATATATGTGTCTATGTACTTTTAGACATGCTCAATAAAACTGATGATTTTCAGGTTGGCTGTATAAAAATCTCAGAAATGCAATCATGAAAGTAAGTTATTTTGATTTGTGAGGGTTTAAAAGGTTAATAAGATTCAATCATGACTTCAACAGATGATAACAGAGATAAAACTTGCTTATGTAAAAAGTGCTTATGTACAGTTTAAAAAAATACCATTACAATATGAATGGCATTAAAGTGTTTAGAGGAAAATGAGCAGGTTGTTCTTCATGAAAATATTGAAAAATATACCTAGTGAAATATACCTAGTGTTTGGACATCACTGTACCAACATCTGTTTGAAACAAATTATAGTGAGATGGTCTTACTGTGGTGCGTTTTCTCCATATTAGTGTAATATCTGCTATTTATTTTAAACTGGACCAATTAATGCAAAAATGTACAGTAACTAACTAATAATATTTCATCTCTCTTTTCCATGACTTCACATGTTTGCTGTGCCCGTGATACTCTCTTACAGGTAAGCTTGTCTTTTTTTTTTCTGCAAAGTTTTTTATTAAGACATGTTGCCTCTTGTACTTAAATAAGAGGCAGTTGAAGGAATTTTACTTGATTAAGGCATAAAAAGTATTTTCAAGAAGCCAAATAATATTGAATGTTTATGGGCTACTTTGATCTGGTGGCAAGTATTTTAAAACATGACCATTTTTTCCACATTGTTTCCTCATCAAATGGTTCACGACCCTGTAGTTACATACATCTTTACCGTTCTGCATCTTTTATGGAGGGTTTTTACATTTACAACTTGACTTTCCAGGCCAATGTGGCTCTCATTCGCCATTAAGACAGGGCTCGTGGGTCACATTAAAAGCAGGGAACGGGATTCTTGTTACCCTGCAGTGATTGCTGCAGAGTCGTGTAGTAAATATCAGTGAAACACAGGTGATAGTTAGAGCCGGGTTCAAAGCTGACCTGTGACCGAGCCATGATTACTGAAACGCAAAGCAGCTGCCAGCTGTTTGTCACTCTGCCGAGTTTTCCCTCAACATCTGCATCAGGAAGGAACCTCTTGACATAGAGCGAACAGTTGGTGAAGAGTTTTATCAGTCTATCAGCAGAACAGACGTGAGAAAAAGTAGAAAGCCGCATTTAGCAGTGTACAGTCAGCTATTCTGTAGAGCTAAAACACTTTTTAAACTCTGCATTTCTATCTCTACCCAAGACAGTGCTGATGTATTAATTAGCCTGAACATTACATTAAAATGCTGAGGCACTTCATGATAAGAAATGATGGTTTTATAATTAAATCCTTCTTTAAGGCTACAATCACATTACAGGTGTTTAATTTAGATTTTTTGGCCAGATCAGATTTGCGTGTCATGATAGTTCATAAGACATTCACAATTACAATTGATTTTATATAGCACTAACTTGGAGATGTCTATCCTCTGAAACGTACATCAATACGTCTTCGGCTCGGTCTACCTGCATTAAAATACATATATGTTCTACCTTTCATTCATTTCAAACAATGGATGCGATTTTAGCAAAAACATGCTTGAGATTTTGTTTTGGAGGACAGCAAGCAGTTAGTCAGCTGTATTTAAAGTCCTAAAGAAGGAAGAAAGCTAGTAGCCTTGCTTTAGCTGTTTTAGCATAAATTGCTAGCACTGCTATGAAATTCACACGTATTGATGACGTCAACGCCCTTTGCAGGAGCAGAGGCACAGGTTGCATGAATTCACCACATATCCAATCTAGGACCACATATGTAAGGCCACTCAGATGCAAAAAACTTTAAAAAATCAGATCTGGGTAAAAAAAACAAAACGGATTTTGAGTCACTTCAGGCTGGTAAGGTGAATGTAGTTATAGTCTAAGAAGAAAATCAGACATATACTTTAAGGCCCATAAAACATATAACATTACTAGCATAAGTACTCGTTGTTGAGTACATGGGGGGGCGGGGGAGCTAAATAGTTAAAAGGTCGAAATAGTTAATAAGCTGATCAATAATCCCAATAAAAATATTCAGTTTGGTTTTTCTGATTAATATCTATTGATGCAGGTGTTTGTTTACATTAAGCTAGCAGATTATTAGCTTTAAAGTAGATTATTAAATCTGGCACATACTGTACCAGTTTTACTCAGCATTTTCATTTTACTTATGGTGCAGGATAAACTTTAAGCAGATATCCAAGTACATAAAAGCTGTATGTACAAAAGTTTAATAAAATTCTGTAAACCCTTTTTTTGGTGATTCTGTGATATAATCTGGAACATAACTGCTCATAACTTCACTTGTACTGACCATTATGATTTCATTTATTGCACAGGTTTAACTTTAGACAAATACCCAAGGACTGGTAACGTTTTATTAAATTCTGTCCAGCCAGTTTTGCGTGATGCTGTGACAAAATCTGGCCGGACAGACATACAGGACAGAGACATACAGTACAGACGGAAAATTTTCTCGGCGTGGTTTTGGATCCTCCAATATACAGTACGAAACGTAAAGATATAATTTAAAGAGTGAGTTCTGACCAATGTACAGTACAGCTGATAAATCAATGCCTTCTTATTTTAGAGGGTAGTGTACTGATATTTACAGATGTTAGGCTTGTTGTCATTTATACCTACATTTAATGTTGTAGAATGACTGCACAAGTTATTTGCTGCAAGTTATTTGAATGAGTGTGTGAGTGTATGTATGTGTGTGCCCTGTAATGGATTGGCACCCTGTCCAGGGTGTATCCTGGCCCGTGCCCTAAATCTTCTGGGATAAGCTCCAGGATTCCTGCGACCCTGAATACAGGATAAAGTGGTATAGACAGTGAGTGAATGAGAAATCAATAAAAAATCTGCTTTTATGAAAAATAACCATAGCAAATTTGTCATTTTATCATTATGCAATTTTATAGAGTTCACCATACAAGTCCCTCTGAATGAGTTATATACAGTAGTAATGAATGAGCTTTAATCTGAACTAATGATTTTATTACAGCCATCAGAGCTGGTGTTATAGACAACTGATCACGTTCTGGTCAGTCAGAATTGAGTTTTTCAACAGAGCTCTGGTAAATGTCTGAAATAATGGAATTTGAAAGTCATGGTAGTCTTGTTATGGGGCTATTAGGGCTATTATTATCATAAACTTTGAGTGTGCACAGCCATATGTTTGCTTTACAGTGTGTATCGGAATTATGAGTTCAAAGCTTTAATGAAAATAATCTCTGGTAAAGTATCTTAAACAGATACAAGTACAAATATTAATAGGAAATACAAATATTAAATTCATATTTAAACCTGGCCTGAAATATATACATGGCATCTACAGTAGTTTAGACCAGGGATCGGAACCTTGTGGGACATAACAAGAACGTTGTGTGAACAGGAGTTTTGCAAGTCATGAACAACAAGAACAAACAAAGGCTAATGGCATTTCTACCTCTGGGTTTTTCTCTGTGCTTTCCAGGGGCACTGTGCAAACAAACATACATACATATTGTACATAGAATATCAGCTTTAGGTCACACTCAGGGTTTAAATCTGAACATAAACCCATATATATCCAAATATGGATATTTGCAGCACTACATCGATACAGATCTCAAAATAGAAATAGATCTTGCCTCCAGTCTCTGTGCATGGATCTTGCATGTTCTTCCCTTGCCCTGTAGGCTGATTGGTGTTTCCAAATAGCCTGCAGTGTGTGAGTGGGTGTGCGCCTGTGCCCGGCCATCTGAGGTGATCCCAGCCTTGCGCCCTGAGTTCCCTGGGATAGACTTGAGGAGTATACACAGGATAAGTGGGACAGAAAATCAATTAATAAATCAAGATTTGAAAATAACTCAGAACCAAGTGCGCCCAAAGAACCCAGACTGTTTTGCACTTTTTAATGTAGTTTTTAGGAACAGTTCTCCAGGCTTCCTGAAGAACTTTTTGTCTCTCATTCCCAGTCCACTCCCTGTACATGACCGGTTTCTGATGAATGTTCTTTGTTTGTCAATCCAAACAGTCACCTATGAATCATTCAGGCATAAACCCGTGATTAGTATACTGGTGATGCAGAATGCTGAGTGGTTGGAACAGACGAGAGGGGAAATGAGGTTGCCGCTGAATTTTTAAATAGTTTCTTTAGGCGCTTTGCAGGCTGTCACGGTAAAACATTTGTTCCCATTTCTTTTATTTAATCTACATCATTTAAAATGATGATGGTTTAAGACTTTTGCACAGTACTGTATATGAATAACAACTTTATAATCCCCTGAAATTATCAATGGCCATTCATAAAAGTTGCTATTTTTTATATTTCCCCATCACAGAAATAAATATGTTCAAGCTGACATTCTTCGTTTGTTTAACTCATCTTTTCGTTTCATCTTCGGTATACCGGGGTTCACACACAACACACCTTTTACTATAGATTTAAAGTTCACCGTACAAGTCCCTCTAAATGAGTTACTGTATATACAGTAGTAATGAATGAGGTTTGTATGTAATGATTTTATTACAGCCATCAGAGCTGCTGTTTTAGACAATTAATCACGTTCTGGTCAGTCAGAATTGAGTTTTCAGCAGAGCTCTGGTAAATGTCTGAAATAATGGAATTTGAAAGTCTTAGCATGGTAGTCTTGTTATGGGGCTATAGGGCTATTATTATCATAAAATTTGAGTGTGTACAACCATATATTTTCTTTACAGTGTGTATCGGAATCATGAGTTCAAAGCTGGGTTTTCTACCAGCTTTAATGTAATCAGTGATATTATTATTTCAGGTTAAAGCCCATGTACATGTCTGTCTTTATTTCTGTACGGCAGAACTCTCTGCATAACTTATTGATATGAAGAAATGCTCGGTTGTACTTCTTTTGTTGCCAGCCAAACACCATTCATTTAACTGTAATCTTTGTCTTAATCATCTTTTAATGGCATGCAAATTGCTTTTCATGGATTCTGGGTTTTCTGAAGAGAACATTTCTTTCTCTCTAAATGTCATACCACGAAACGTGCCGATGCAATCTTTTCATTAGCTATAATGTTCATGTGACCTGCTTCTCAAACGACAAGCGGTCCCGGAAGAAGGGATCAAGCAGCGAGTTGGGTAATAGACCGATGTACGTTAGATTTGTATGGAAATTCCTTATATGTTGGGTTCCGAATAATATGTTAATGGATAATTACCCCTTTCCTAATTTTATAACTGTTTACGGTGTCATAGCTCGGATATACGTAGCCAAGCGGACAAGATGGACATGTACAGTGTGAGTCATGGAGGAACTACAAATGTATAAGTGTAGAGTTATTGAATAAATTAATAGAAGAGGAGCAGGAATTACTATGGAGAGAAACGCCTGACTGTTTGCTACAGCATTTGATTTAGAAAGTTTTTCCTTTATACAGTCTATTACTTCACACAGCTCTGCAGGGAATTAGGAACTCACACACTGACAGGATGTTTTGTGGTTCAGAAATAATCTACCATTCACGGAAAGAGCTATTTAGACACTTTGATGCAATCATTTTCTATATAATGAAAATGACCCTTTGCAGTTACTGCAGACTGAGCCGCACAGACATCCATTCTTATTTTCAGTCAACGTGTTCAGAGTTTAGAGTATACACACGTCTCGTGAAGTCATCCCTTTCAATAGGACCCGGTGTAAGACTTTTTTTCCTTATGCACTTGAAGGCCACAACAAAACCATTTTTATACAGATGATCCTCGGCTGGGCTCTGTAAACGCTGCGGGAATGTAGTTCTGCACTACATCCCTTTCTCCCCCCAACTGTGGCCTGAATGTGGTTCCTTACCCAAGCAGCCGCAACCAGAAACTTGCTAATGACTTATTCATAAAGTTCCATCTGCCCACTGCAAAAGAAATGCAATTCCTCCCAAGTTTAGAGGAATTACTCCTGACTCCACTGACTCTGCAAACACTGTTATATAACCAATACTTTACTTGCTCTGGACTCCAGAGAGTTTTTTTTTTTTTTTTTTTCTTAGAGTGATTCCTGATCTATACGATTTCTCTGACTGCACATGTTTAATAATTTAATGTAAAACTCTACAGGGGTAAGTATGAACTTTTCTATACTTGCAGTTGTTCTTATTTTTTTGTTTTGTTTGTTTGACAGTCTTCAAATGGTGTACTCGATACTTTAAAAAAGTCTACAAGTAATAGTAATAGTGTTTTATTCGTGCTATACCCCACAATTGATGATTCATTTTTTTTTATTTATGATAATAATGAATAATAATGACAACCAGCCTTTTTTTCCTCTGTCAACCTTAAAATAATCCACGCTGTACTGTCTAGAAAATTAACACACACTTTGTGAGCAAAAAAATCTAAATCAAGAATACAATAATGCTGAGGTCGACTTTTATAGTCATTGTAATTTATTAGCTTTATGTACTAAAATAATAATAACTAGCATTAGTACCTGTCATTGATGGGTAAAGAGTTTGTAGAAATAGTTAAAAGGTTAAAGATAAAAAGACCTAAGTTGATCAGCTTTAATGTAATCAGTGATATTATTATTTCAGTTACGCGTACATGTCTGTCTGTCTTTCTGTACGGCAGAACTCTCTGCATAACTTATTAATACAAAGAAATACAATTTTGTGAGGTTGAGTATCTTACGGTTGTACTTTTTTTGTTGCCAGCCAAATACACTCCCTGTTCTGTAATCCGAGAGTAAATCAAAGATGAGAAATCGAAAAAGTAGATCGCATAAAGATTACGTGTGTCTTAAAATGACTCCAACATGGTAAAAATCACTTATGCCACTTCAGCACTGTTATTACAGCCATGAAAATATTAATCCTAGTAAAAATATTCAGTTTAGATTTTCTTATTAATATCTATTGGTGCAGGCAAGTAGTTTATATTAGTAGCTAATTTTAAAGTAGATTATTAAATCCGGCACATAACTGTTCATAACATTGCTTTTCCTCGTTTTGATTTCACTTACTGTATAGTGCAGGTTAAACTTCAAGCAGATTTTAGCGCATAATACTGGGCTTTCAGTTCCTGTATTTTATACGACCTCACCCCACAGACTACTGCGGATATATTTGCTTTAACAACCCGTGTTTTATCACATAGTGGCGTTTCACATTACTGCTCGATATTAGTGCCATGGTTTCAGAACATATGAGATAAACCGGTTTTAAACATCCCGTAGAAAGAATAAACATACATATTTGCATCTGTCCATTCATCTTTGAAGGTTCAGTTTTCATAGTCTACTTTCTTTTTTTTTGAGGTAAGCCATGCTTTTGTTTTGTTTTTTTGAGTATTTTGGCAGCTTTTAGGTGCATTGTTGTCATTTCTGTGTATTCTACATACTCTGTCTATACAGACATTGATTGGGTGAAGGGTATAGCACTAAAAGAAAGAAAAAAAAAATAATTTTCTGAGACTGGTTTCTGGTCCTCCAATGTACGAAGAATAAAGATATCACTGAAAGAGCAAGTTCTGACCAATGTACAGACAAATCCTTTCTTTTATTAATACAGATGAAACACACACACACACACACACACTTGTCCCTTAGGGATGGTGTCAGAAGAATTCTTGAATTTAAGCTTTTCAAAGTGACACATGGGCTTTTATCAGTCTGTGATGAAGTCCTTGAGATTGTCTGAAGTGATCACCCTTTGAAAATAATACTAATAATATTCCTTTACTGAGAACAATTAGCCTTTCTTAGTTTCTTTCTTTCAGGTTTAGGAATTTTAGTGAAAATCCAATGTAGTAAAGGGATAAAATAGAAAAAGAGATAAATAATAATATATTATACACTGTATATACACTGTATATATTGTATATATACAAATCACAGGGATCTCCACATTCTACACACATACAGTACCTCGTACTTCATTTTTATACAGCATTTTACCTTTATTATACAGTAGCTGCATGTCAGTGTTGTGACTGTGTTAAATCATAAGTAACTTCAATGCCCATAACATGCATATCCACTTTACCTTTGCTAGGAATTCAATAAATTGATTTAGTTTTGATTTTGGCAAGAAACAACAGGAAATAGCATTTGCTGGAGTGTGGAAAGCAAGCACAAATCCCTTGTTCCCCCTGGATATGATGGAATCTTGTCTGAAATATGTCACTTCACATAGAATACACTGTATATTGCCTGAGGTTATTTATACTGGTCAGTTTATGCTGCAAACTGCAGTATAATCTTTCCAGCCATGTGTGTTCAAAGTTCTCAAAACATGACCGACTTAATAGTGGCATTATCAGACCTACGCATGTAAAACTAATTCAGTCTGAATAGGGCTTTAGATGGATATTTTAGAGAATTACATTTTAACAATCCCTAACACTGTCAGTGTTTATTATGATGACATTATAAGATTCAAAAGAAAGAGACTGAAAGGAAAGGATGTGAGGAGAGCAGACCTCAGATACAGTAAATGCATACTGATCGTATACTTTGTCTAATTCTGAAAGCGAGACACTGTAACAACCCTGCTGTCCTTGTAATGCTTTCCATAAAGGACAGAATATGTCTTGACCACTACTTACGGAGGTTCATAATTGACTGGAACACGTACAGTGTAGTATGTTAATCTCTGGATCTACAGTAATACTGCATTGTGAGAGATGTAAAATCAGGTTCAGATGCAAGTGGTCTACATTGGAACTATAGAATAGCCGGGAATGGTAATATTGCTTTGCTAACTTTTCTGGAATGCTGTGAATAAGGGATTAGAGCTTTTCGTGAAGCTTCAAAGACCTCCAAAATAAAGACTTGGTTATTAAATACCATATGCCATTGTCCTGCTTGTTTTGTATCACATACTGTACACTGCTCAGCCACAACATTAAAACCATCAACATTAAAACCACCTAGGTATTGGGTTCTCGGCTCGTGGTGTGGCTCCGTAGGTCCTCTGGAGGTATGCTGTGGTGTCTGGCACTAGGACGTTGGCAGCAGATCCTGTGGGTCTGTGGGTTGCGAGGTGTGGCCTCTATGGATCTGACTTGTTTTTCCGGCACATACCAGTGATGCTCAATCAGATTGAGATGTTGGGAGTTTGGAGGCCTTGGGCTCTTTGCATGTGAGACGGACTGTGATGCACTGGATGTTCCGATGAAGGTCATTGACTTTTGTTGGCTTTTCCGTGTGGTCGGACCAGACGGGCTGGCCTTTGGTTCCCGCGGTCATGGGTGAGCCTTGGGTGCGCATGATGGTGTTAACAGTTCAGTGGTATTGAATTGATCATCAATGTCATTCAGTTCACTTGGAGATGATGTTAATGTTTTGGCTGACCAGAGAACATTCCTTTAAAATCATCAAAATAGTTTGGCTCTATTACTTCATCACAGTGTCCAATGTTGAAAGATGAGAAAATAAAGCTTTCGTTGTTCCATGCAGATTGATCCGCAGAATCGTTGCAGTCAATACCACTCTGCCGGAGTGCTCTTTGACAATAGACACTTCAGTCAGACTTTTGAACTTGAAATTGTTTTTCCTCTGCAATCTCTTCATCACCCTCTATTGTTAAACCTTATCTTTTTTTCTTTTCTTCCTTTTTCTCCCAGACAAGCGATGGACTATATAAGCACACACATTGTGGTTCCGATCAATCTCATCGCCTCAGTGCCCCAGGCTAGCCTCCTAAATCATGCCCGAGGTTTACTTATTGCACCTATTGCCTGTAATAGAGATAGAGTGTAAAGACGGCTGTCTGTTTTTATTACATTGAATAAAATCTTTCCTTGTGCGTGTGAAAAGTTCTCATTTTAGCAAGAGGAGATGAGAATATGAAAACCAATGAAGAGTCGATGCCATTATAGCAAGGCATATCAGATGGAGACCTAGCCAACACTATGCATGCCTTATAATTAGATTTATTTTCACATCTTTAAAAAGCAAGAACTGCTGGTGAAATTAAAGGAACTATGCTGTATAACTTGATAGAGTGCAGTGTAGCATGGTGTACTTATGTCATGCAGAAAATCACTTTAAAGCTTTTGGACACCTCAAGAGCACTCTCCAGATCAAAAAAGTATGTCAGCCCACATGATCTCTTACATTTACCACAAGATATAAAGCAAGGATAAACTGCTTGTGGATACTCAGCTGTAACCCACATCAGGACCTTGCCATTAGGGTTTAACCTTATTGCACAGGGGCAAAACTGTATACACACACATACACACACACACTGATACTGTAAGATACAGTACATAAGCAATTTTCAGTTTACAGTTTTAAGTGGTTGTTTATGTAATTTTTCATATTAAGGTCATGATGTAGGTCCTGTTGAAGTATTTTAGAAAAAAAAAAAAAAAACAACTAAAAAATATTTAGAAAGGGCTGTTTCTAGTCAGGCAGCACAATGGCTTAGTTGTTAGCACTGTCGCCTTGTACCGCCAGGGTCCGGGTTCGATTCCCACCTCGTCCGTGTGCATGGAGTTTGCATGTTCTCCCGGTGTTTGGTGGGTTTCCTCTGGGTGCTCTAGTGACCTCCAACAGTCCAAAAAACATGCAGATTAGGCTAATTGGTGTTCCCACAGTGCCCTAAGTCTCCTGGGATTGACCCCGCCCCCGCGACCCTGTATACAGGATAAAGCGATATAGACGATGAGTGAGTGAAAGTGAGTGGCCCAGTCGAAACTGAATCTAGGAAGCATTTTAGCAAGTGGAAATTGCTTGAACAAAGACCAAAAAAATCCTGTTATGAAATTAATACATCAAATATGAAATTAAGCATCAAATTTAATTTTATACTTGACAATATTCCAGGCATTTTCACTTAGCTTGGGCATAGTCCCATGTACTTTGTCTGGCCAAAAAAAAAAGGTTGCTGTTTCAGAAAATTTTAATTATTGGCCTGCATCAAGCAAATAAAACATTAAAATGCCTGCAATTTGGGTAAGAACTAGCCAACACTTTATAAAACGTGGAAGTATACTGCTGAGCAGTGAATTTTGCAGAAGAAGTGTAGTCAAAAATCAAGAATGACTGTGATCAGGGATCATTTAAACTCTTGGGGAAGTTGCATTGTAGAAAAACTAAGAGCATAAATCATAGCTATGTTTAATAGTGAAAGGAAGAGCACTTCTACACAGATTTGGGACTAAACTGCTGTGTCCATATGAAAACCACTTATTATTGAGGCTTATTAGAAAGAAATGCTTTGGTTTGCTAGAGAGCATAAAGATTGGACTTTGGAGCAATAGAAAAAGGTCATGTGATCTGATGAGTTCAGCTTAACCCTATTCCAGAGCGCTGGGTGCATCAGGGTAAATGCATAGTGCCCACTGTACAAGGGGTAGCATTATGATCAGGGTTTGCTTCAATTGGTCACCAAGGTTATACGGCAAAGAAATGAAGTCAGCTGATGACTTGAATGTACTGAATGCCCAGGGTATCACATCTATCGAGTTTTTTTTTCCCCTGATGGCACAGGCGTTTTCCGGGAGCATCATTTTCACACATGAACTGCCCACGTTGCGCGGCGTAATCAAAGCTAAAGGCTGGCAAACTAAATATGCAAGTTTTTTGTTCGGCCAGGTACTGTATACCATCTGTCCCTTATAGATGCATGAGAAAGAAAAGGGAGATATACCACTGTGAAAGTGATGTTGTGACCATAATCATCCACCAGAACAACAGAAATCGCACTTACTGTACAATATTGTAAAGTGGGACCATAAAGGGGAGAAAAACAAAAAGGTTGCATTGTAAAAATATATATAAAATATAAAATCTATAGCACTAACTATTCCAGAAAACTTTGTTGTGTTTATACTTTATTCTAGAATTAAAATTATAACCAAATAAATTATAGAACGTGATCACTATTTTTGTGTCAGTTCCGCCATTGAACACATGGCGCAGCATTTTGTACTAGACTCGAATTTCAGCCACAGGGTTGATTTCCTGAACCCAGGCATCACCTTGACCTTTACAGTAAAGAGGCAGTTGTTCATAAAAAGGATCGGATGTGACGGCTGATGGGTTTATCACAGCCTTTCTCCAGTTCAAAGCAGTCAAGTGTGATATGTAGTGTGAGGTGGCGTGCACCAACAGGAATTTGATTAGATTTAAAATGTTGTGTTTCAGCACTTAATTTTATCCACTTGTCAGACAAACTACCTGAGTATTATTGGGTAGGTCTCACTTGTTGAGGCATAGTGTATACAAGACCTATGAAGATGTGTTGCGGCATCTGACAGCATGACATGGATATTAACCAGTACACTGATGTTTCATGTGATTTTTTCCAATTAAATATAAACAAATGAATATAAGTCTTTTTCAGGGTTGGTCAGGACCGTGTTGGGTTTCTTTGTGTAGAGTATAGCGAGATTAGCTGCTGCTGAGCAGGGTGATGGGAAATGGGATGGTACAGTATGTGATTCCCTGCTTGGTAACCAATTCACATCTCATCACAATAACACTGGTACAGACATAAAACTAACAGCTCAACTAAAGATATTTTTGGTATACACCTGTCACAATCCAATCAAAATTAAAACCTTAGACTGGGTAAAAAAGAAATACTAAGTGCCTACATTCATATAAGATATTAACCACTATTGTGGAGATTGACATCATGGATAAATTCAATACTGAACATGAGCATACCCAAAAATGTTGAAAATTGCTTTTTTTGATCTTTGGTGAATTGAGTTAACCAACTTGTTTTTTTATTTTACATTACATTTTAGTATTTGGCAGAAGCCCTTATCCAGGGCGACATACATTTTATCTAATTTTTTGCATCTGAGTAGTTGTGGGCTAAGGGCCTTACTCAGGGGCCCAACAGTGGCAACTTGGTGGTGCTTGGATTTGAACGTGGGACCTTCTGATCAGTAGTCCAATGCTTTAACCACTGAGCTACCCCTGCCCTGTGCTTGTAGTTTATGAGGATTGTTTGTGCACTAATAGTAAATCCAAGGACTTTTTTTCCTAGGGAGAAATTGGACAAAGCTACAAAATGGTGCACTATGTGTTGAATATGGAAAGAAGTCAGACACGGCATGAGCTCGGGAGACTGCTAGCAGATCAATAAACTCGGATGGATGGGGAGCAAAGGCTTTGCTGCAAGAGCACCTCGATTAAGTCCAACAGAGACCGAGCTGGCTTTCTACCTGTCAGAAAAATGCAGCCTTTTCTAGAAGAGCTTAGTAGCTCTGATACTCTCCTGGGACACAACAGCATTATAACCTATCAATATGAATTATAGCGAAGTCTAGGTGAGCCTCCACCAGGTCTTCCAGTCTTCCCTTACAACAGTATGCAGGGTGTGATATGGTGAATACGTCATTTACAATGACCAAATCCTTTCAATGTCTTGGGAACTGTAGCGTGATCATCTCGACGCACCAGACTGGAAGACATTGCAGTAATATTTCACATTTATGGAATCCAAAAATTGATTTTTTCTTAAAAAAATTTTTTTTTTACAGAATTATCCCACCCACAGTTGGTTAGAAAAGGCCATCATTTTAATGCTTAATTTAACCTTCATTCTTTAAGAACAAAAATATAACCTTGGTAATACAAATAAGATGGCCTCACATATTTTGACATATATTCTCCAAGACATAGTTATAAAAAGTAAAGACTTTGTTTAACAGAGAAATTTCTCTTTTGAAAGTAAAGTTCTAGCAACTTGAAATTCACTCAAAAGTTATGAAAAAAAAAGCTTTAGAGACTTACATTTAATGATTACATCACTATTTGACAGTCACTATCTGATTATAAACTGAACTGATCGTGCTCATGTCCATTTGTCCATCAAACCCTGACATTCACTGTCTACATCCTACATTCCTACATCATTTTGATGAAATATATTTTTGCTATATGTTATAGGCAGAAATTAGCCAAATCCTTTTTTATTTTTGTTGACATGCAACTGATTTCCCAGACTACTACAACATCAATGTGATATTCTTTTTACACTGACATTTTACTGTTAATCAAAAATAAAAAATTAATATGGTTTAACTTTTAGTAAACATGTAGAATATGACATTTTGACTTGAACACTATAATTGGAAAAATGTATGTATTATGTCTACAGAAAATTCGATTAACACTGACAGTATTTGGAAGATGCCCTTATCCAGAGCAATTTACAAATGAACATTTCACATTTATTTAATTTATACAAGTTGAGGATGAAGGGCCTTGTTCAAGGACCCAGCAGTAAAGCTGGACAGTGATGAACTTTGCCATTTTAGTTGTAATTATTTTTTCAATAGAAGCTTAATTGCCCAAGCTGACAAATTCTATTATAAAACTTACCACAAATAATGACCAGTTGTAAAGTCTAATATTATAATAAATCAGGATAAAATCTATTTCTTTGACCTTCCACAATTCGAATTAAAATATAGTGAAAATTTCATAACTAACAGTTTTATCAGAACAAACAAAAGTTTATCAGACCATGATTATACTCAGTCTATTTTTATTTACTTCACGTTCAGATAATATTTTACATAATTTTACAACAGTGATGCTGTTAGAACTGTAAAAACAAGGGGTGTTCAAGTCTGAGAACTTGTGACTGCAGTCACTCGATAGTTCAGGAGTGGAGCTTCCTACAGTCTACCTGAGCCTCCAATTAAAAACTGCACACACATCTGTTATATTGAACTTTAATCATTTTGATTCATACACATTCACATTTCATACACGCTCAAATAATTCTTTAATGGTGTAAAACTGCTTTGCGACAAAGTCAATCGTTAAAAGCGCTATACACATAAATTTTAATTGAATTGATTTTCAAGGATCAGTTGTTCCACAGGAACATCTGCAGTGGGTTCTGCGCCACCTCTTGGATCATAATTTTTTTTAATGTTCTGTAAACATTTTTATATACTCATTATAAACATCACTGCAACCATTAATGTGAACATTTCTTGCATAACTGGAAATTTCTACAGCAGATGATTTAAAACATTTTACGAATGTTTTTTTTTCTAAGAACATTTCTTTTACCCTCCTTCTACTGCTTAAAGTCAGGGTTTAGATACATCTGAGGGCTGCTCTTGGATGGAATGAACGTGCATCCAGACTCTACAAAGCAAAGCTGCTCTCAGAGTGGTGTGCTGGCTTCCTGTCTCTTTCTGTCAGCTCAGCTGCTGAGATTTTGTCCTGTGGGATGCAGCCACAGTGGCTCAGAGAAATGCTCTAATCTCACTGGTTTATGAGAAGCTGAGGGCAGCGTGGGCAAGGCAGAGGTGTAGAAATGTTCTGTAAAGAAACAATATATGAGGCTTAGTGCCCCTTGGATGATACCAAATCTTTTTTAATGGGGTATTTTGAAGTAGCAGTTTGATGTCATTACACCACAATGGCTCTGTTATGCTGTAGCTCCTGGTATAGGAGCTCCTTCATGGTGTTATGCAGGATTTCCTGAATAAATCAGGGTAATACTAGTGAGATCTAGGAATGTAAACAGTTGGTGGATTTCAAAAGTATTTTTTCCACTAAAAATTGATGAATTATTAGTAGTGACAGAAGGAGAACACGTATGGAGATAATTAGCCAAGGGAGGGTTAATTAGACTTGGTAAATTAAGTATGGTCTAGTTAAGCCTGTAATTATTTTTCCAATGAAAATTTAATTGCCCAAGCTGACAAATTCTATTAAGGAACTTGGCACAAAATAATTACTAGTTGCACTAGAGTCTCGTCTCAAAATAAATCAGGAAGAAAAGGACTTTTTTTTTTTTTGGATAATTGGAATTATAATCTATAAATTCGGGTTATCCTGAGGTCATTATAGGTGCTCATTGCCATATTACAGCCAGTCATGGGTTCTGACTTCTTGTGGTTAAAATTTTCAGCAGTTGAAGGTCAAAACTCTTAATGCCAAGCTTGAAAATGTCAAAACAATTACTGACTGAATAATAGACTATGCTTCTGAATTTTGAAGGTTGTGTGTGTGTGTGTGTGGGTTTGTGTTTTGTAAGAAATTTCTATTTCAGCATAAAACAATAGTTAGTTAGAAATTGATACTGTCCCTCATTAGCAAATTACAGTAGGTCGTCATTATTCAAATCTATTTTGAACTTTGACTACCCAAAACTGGTATGCATAACGGGAACAAGTGAGTGACTCTTTGTGGATGTGTTTTAACAAGATCATTTCTCATAAGCTCAATAGCGGAATGGCTCTAAAAAAAACAGACCATATATTATATTTAATCAAAAATGTGTCTGACCCATACCGTTCATTGTCACAGCACTGGCACACTCAAGGGTACATCTTAGGAACAGATTTAAAATGATTTAAGGTACATAATTAAACCTTAAGGTACCGTCCTATGGCTCTAGCTTTGGAGATAAATTACATTCCACTTTCCAGGTAAAAATGCTTACTTAAGGTACTTTTGATGCGACGAGCAGAGTTTATTGCCTTTTTCTCTTTTGGTACCGATACTGTATAGTACCCTGAGTAAAGGTTAAATCTTACTTTGCTGAAATTTATCTAAATTTATCTCTATTGAAGAGGTTTATTGCACTTGGCAGCTTAGTTAGCATTATATAAAGCATCCTTGAACTTCCAGAGTAAGCATATAACCCAGCATCCCAGAGTCTCATGGCAATTGAACCAAATACGGTCCAGTAAAAGCAAATATATGTAGCAAAAATCATTACCGCACAGCTGAACAGTTGAATTAATGACATATTTAAACATCTCTCATCATCCCTGCAAAGCTGTTCAAACCTTATGGAATGCCCAAAACAAGGGGATGAAAAATTGTGATGATGATGATGACACATTGTCAGTCCATGAATAAAAGCGTACATGCTAAAATTGACACTATCATGATACAGGTCAGGGGTTGTCGAACTTTTCACAGCCAGAGACTTATTTGGTTGGGGGAAAATAAATAAATAAATACATTTTGAAAAAAAAAATTGAAAAAGAAATTGAATTTAAAATTCACATTGTGATTATTTTAACACATATTACGATTTAAACTATAGATAGATAGATAGATAGATAGATAGATAGATATACTTTATTGATCCCATGAAGGAAATTATTGTGTTGCAGCAGCAGCAAACAGTAGTAAGGTGGGAGGAATATATAAATGAATAAAATATTGAAACCATTTCAATGAACCATTAAGTATCCAAATGTATTAATATAGACTAAAAGCTAATAATGGCAATAGAAGTCGTAACTTATGTCTCATGTTCTTTAGTTTCTGAAATCGCCACTGTGTCCTTTGCTAAGTAACATAAGACAGCATGTCATTCTTCTGTCTCTTCAACATTTTTTCCTTCGTCATGATGCCTGCAAGTGCTGCATATTAGTTATTTAGATTAATATTCAAAACACACCAAATTAGCCTTTCCTGGAAACCAAAACCAGACACACAAAATACTAGTTTGAAACAAGCAATGCACTGATGAATGAGTCTTTTGATAAGAAAGTTTGAGTCCAGAGGACATGTTCAGTAGACTTCAGTCAAAACTCCACTATGCACCAGGAAATTCATGTGACAAGTCAAACAAGTTAATAACTACATGAATTCTGTAATAAATACTATTTTGGCAGTTCTGGGTTTTCAGTGTCCACCATTTTAAAATTTCTCTTGTAATGTTCCAGAGACCCCTGAGGGTCTTGAGATGCCACTTTGAGACCTGATGCTCTGTCGTGTCATCATTCACCATGACCTTTACTAATATACGATATCTTTTATATTTTGGTCCCGTGTTGTGGCTGTGCCTTAAATGCTGATTTGTGTCAGCTCAGTTGAGGTGTCCTGAGTGATGGCATGCTTGAGCATGAGTGACAGCTCATTGAGGGGTATGTCGGGCTCCATCATGTCAGAAAGCATT
>JAQMYG010000004.1:8650550-8660628 GCA_030014215.1 Clariallabes teugelsi
TAGCCAGAGGTAGCAAGATGCAAGTTTTTTATATTATTTATTTATTACAGTATTTTATTCTGAATTCCTTTTTTTTATTTGCATTAAGGATTTTTTTTATTTTTTTTAATTTTTTTAAGGATTGGTCAGGTTCATTCTATAGTTGTGTTAGAAATACTGTATTTAGAAATAAATAACCTCTTAAGTCCTAAGTAAAATGCAACAATGTAAATGTAAAAACTTCTAAAATAGTGTAATGTACTGGTTCATTACTGGGTCTGAGACACCGCAGCATTGTTTAGCGACTGCGTTAATTAGGCACAGCCATTACAAATACATTCCTTTTCTTGCTCAGAAATGATTTGCCTTCATTTTTTGGTACATCTGATGCTCTTACTGCACTTCTGCAGCATTTGGATATTCATACTGCTATATTGTCTATCTGTATTATAGGCCTGTGGTTAGGCCTGGGTAATAGAATGATAGCAATAGATATACTGTGATGGACCCTTCCTCAATAACTATTCAATGGGATGGCTGGTTAAAAGCAATGCATTAGGAGACCACCAGTGTGTCTCAATTTGGGGGCCGCATCCTTCGAAGGACCCCATTGACGGCTGATTACATCATAGTGTCACGACTAAGGCTGTCACATTTTGAAGCCTCCTTCAAATGCGGCTTTCTTTACCATGAAAACGAAGGGTTCAACAGTGTGTGCTTCACCCGCCTGACCTATGATGAAATTCTTGCGAACAGAGACTGACAAAGAGTACTGTATAATACTGTATACATATATTATAAAAATAGGATAAATAAATCATTTTATAGTATGGAAATAATTAAAAACCAAGGTGAAATCCGCTTCATGAGAGTTTGTGTTCCAATAGGTTAACCAATAGCAGCTCAGCTCAATAAACCAGTGCGTCACACAACAAGAGAAGCAGTGTGGAACGTGAGGGAGAAGATAAGTGCAGAAAGTGAGGAAGAAATGGTCAATAAAAAACGGACAGGTTAGCTCTGCAGTATTTTTTTTCTCTGAGATCAGGGCGCAGTTGAGTGTAAATTGTGTAAAAGAACACAACCTGGAATGCAACTAAAAAGTTCACTTATAACACTGTATTTACTTACTGTGAGTTACTGAGATATCTGATATTTATTGCATCTTATTGCCGTTAGGTCAATATACAGTACCAGTTGATTTTACTTTCTTTCTTTCTTTAATATGACTCAAGGTAAGATCATTTGCTTATCCTTATTTATTTTTATCTAAGATATGTACGTGTGTACCTTGATAAAATATAGTCTGGCTTAATTA
The DNA here is from genome assembly GCA_030014215.1 of Clariallabes teugelsi. NCBI lineage: Eukaryota > Metazoa > Chordata > Actinopteri > Siluriformes > Clariidae > Clariallabes > Clariallabes teugelsi. The sequence goes on from JAQMYG010000004.1 coordinate 8,651,845, forward strand.
AACTGCCATATTTTTTATAGCCTTATAATAGCAATTGATATAAAACATATCTTTTTGAAAAAGAAATATCACAATAAATTTTTTACCATACTGCCCAGACTTACTTAACTGTGGATATGTGGGGACATTGTGTGCTTTAGTTAGTGTTTAATGGAACAAGACATGTACTGTACCAAACATTTAATTGTATTTAGTGCTTTGTACATCATTTGCATTGGTAGCAGTTGTCTGTGTGATTTATGAGGAAAATTAACTTCTATTTTTTATGTTTACATTTTTTTTTTATCTTCACGGCTATCCAGTAGACTCTCGGATAAGTATTTTTAGATCTGCTTATATTTTGTTGTTGAAATACTGTATCTACACAATCTCTGTTCTAGCACATCTACCTGATCTCTTTTCAAAAAGGGTGTTATCATTAAATCTTTTAATCACAAGCATGAAAATCAAGATGGACTGGTGTGGCAATATTGCTTTGTATTTTTACATTTCCTCCATTAAGTTTATCACAGATCTACAAATTTATCACACTTTTCTTCCCAGAGTAGTATTTATCTACCACGTTCTAGAATTGTATGAAAAGCTTGATATTTATCCGTTTTTTATTTATTTTTTTGCATGGAAATCGCTTGGATTGGCTTCTGTTGTCTCTATTGCATGTTTATTTAGGATGTACTCATTTTAACATTAGACACGTTAAATGCAAAAGAAACAAAAGAAAGAAAGAAAAGTGTAAATTCTATAAAGGACAAGCTGAACTTATTTTCTTCCACAAATGTCAGATAGGATAAGGCCAAAATTTCTCAATTTGCCTTTTTCTATGTTAGTGCTGATGATTTACAGACCTGGAAATTGAGCTGACAGTCTCGGATCAAATGACAAAAGTTGTATTCATATAAGAATATAAGCTTTCATGAACTTATAAATTAAACATCAGTTGTAGCCTCCGCGAGCAGTTTAATAATACTTCCAAAATACCACCATAACCTTTTTACTGTCAGCATTACATGCTCATAAACAGGCCACTACATTCATTAGTGGAACTGAGTCTCTGCTCACAATCAAACCTGAGAAGTGGGTGATAGCGGAGAACAAGACACCTCTCACCCTCCATTTAATCACTATCATCTGTCTTGTGAGTTTACCCCCTCTTCCTCTACTCTCAGTCCTTTTCTCTCTGTCCACAGCTTGAGTGCCTTCTGACCTTAATCGATCAGCTCCCCTCAGCTATCAAGGACTTTTGCTCCATCCAGATTCGTCTGGTTCGACTTGTTTGATGATAATTTACAGCATTTCTGGATGCAGCATTTTTAAAGTCACCCAATGTAAAAATGTGACTTACATGTGGTGGAACAAAGCAGAATATTTAAACAAGGTCGGTGTGAGAGCTCAATCGTAAATGGGAGAGCATGCTGAAGGTTAGGACCTTGTGGCGTTCTGGTCATTCTTTTTCAGTCTTGACTAGAAAATAAATGTGTCGGGCTTGTCCCTGGTGCGAATGGCCTTGCATGATAATACTGACAGGTGATGCAGTGCATCTGTACTACATGTGCAAAACTGAAGCAGCTTTTATTATTCTTAATTTGGACAACCTTGAAGAACCAAGGCTGCTGCTGATTTCAATTTTTAACAAATTAAGGAACAGGCAGAGAGGATAAATTCTGCTCAAACATTCTGTCCTGTCAGTTGTTCCAAATGTAAGAGAATTGCCTTCACTGCACCAAACCTGTTCCAGCGTGCCAGTACCCCTGTGCACACATTGAGTTCCATAACGCCACCTTGTATAAAGTTTACTGTAAAGGCACACGTGTGTCCAGCATATAACACTGACCTATTGCCCTCTCCGGGAGTTTTTCCTTGCCACCGTTGCCTTTGCCCTTTGGCTTGCTCATCAGGGACAATCTAATCATTATGATCTTTACACATTTTTACTTGCTCCTACACATTTTCATAATCTTCTTTTAATTTTGTGAAGCTGCTTTGAGACAATGACCATTGTTAAAAGTGCTATATAAATAAAATTGAATTGAATTGAACCTCAACCCTACTGGAAACCTCTAGGATGAATGGGAACACTGGCTAAGCCCCAGTTTCTTACCTAAAGTCTCACAGACCATGTTTGGATGAGAGAATTTGTGGGTAAATGCGGACATTCCTACAACCATGACCCAAAATCTAGTGGAGTGCCTTTCCAGAAGAGTGGAGGTTATAATAACTGCAAAGGGGGAGTAATTCTGGAATGGGATGTTCAATAAGCACATATGGGTCAGGTGTCCACAACCATTTGGCCATATAGTGTATGCATCTATAAATATCTGGATGATTTCTACTGCCATGCTATTATTATTATTATTATTAATAATATTTGTAAAATGTGTTTAACCTTTTGATGTATTAGCATAATTGTCACAATTGAGTTCTGTCTGAATGGCTATAGCCAGTTTTTACCTACTGTATGAAATTGCCAAATTGGGTATTCCACATAATTTACAACTTTAACCATACCATTATAACATATTGAACTTCTTCAATAAAACGTTATGCAATATGTAGTATGAGGACAACCACAAACTGTTCCATTTTAAAGCAGAAGCTTTCAGCTATTCAGCGTAAATTTGCATCCCGATGTGCTACAGTACACGAACGCCATCTCTTCAGCTTCACACAGTGTTTCCACATGCTTGTAATTTTTCAATGGGAAAACTCCCACGGTTAGGACATTTTATGTGCTTCCTTCTTTGATTGCTCTCTTATTGCTACCATCATTCAAAGTACGATCTGCACAATATGCAATTTCTACTTTGGTTCAAGAGGTCTGCATCGGGACTGGCATCCTAATTATTATATAACTCCATATCTCTAGTCCCTAATGCTCATCTAATCATTTTAAACTTAGTAAATATGCCAAATCTCCTTATTACTGAATTAAATTTCAGCTGTCTAGACTTTTTGAGAGATGTTTCATCTTGTTGTTGTGTTTGGTTTGGTTTAAAAGCTGTGAGATGGGTAACACATGCCCACAGGACCGAAATTACCCTCATGACTCCATGCAGTGCTTCATTAGCACAATCAATCACATACTGTACAGTAACAGCTCCAATCCTATTCAGTTCACTTTAAACTACCGGTATGCCGGGTATATAAAATTGCTCTTGTAAAATCACAGCTTTGTCGGCACTGCAAGCCATGTTCAAGGTTAAGCTGAAGAGAATGTACTCTCATAATTGAATTCATTATTACAGTAATTTTCAAAAATCAGAAAGAATAATATTCCTGATTACTCCGGAGCGCTTTGGTCTTTCACAGTAAAAGCTAAAGATAATAAAGATAATCATAAGAGGTACTGTAACAGCAGTTCAATGTCTGTACTGTGTCATGTCTGTTCATACGGAGTTGGCTGGGAATGTATGCATTACATAGAAATGAGAAAAACAGGGGTGTTTTTTTTAAAATCTTTTTTTCTTTTTCTATTTGACTCCGCTGCATGATTGTCTGACACTGTCACACAGGTTGATATCCAGGTAGGTCATGTTTTGTCCTCTGTGTAGAACAGCTTTCCCAATTCTCCACCTGTATCACCGCCACCAGCTTTCCAGATAGCATGTTGGCAGTGTGTGACTGTGTGAAATGACCACACGGCCACATCCATACTTGTAACAGTCCTGCTCTCACTCAAATGCTCACATGGTATGCTAGTCAAGTCTCATGATAATGAGCTGAACAATCTGTGAAAGAGTTGGCTAGCTTTTCCTGGTTGACATTTCGTGCTTCCACATGTGAAATTAGGAGCTTTGTCTAGATGGTCACCTGCTGTCTGTACTCCAGTCAATCATACAGATAAGTGCATACACACAGACCCTGCTGCTACAAGACACTCTAGATACACTTGGTGTGAACATCTTGGCCATTATGGAATGGTACTACTGTATATCACTCCATAGATCTTAAAGCATGGGAATTGTCTTTCTTCCATGGCACTTGTAATGTGAAGATATTTGTCTTTGCATGCAGTTGTTTTAGGTTCATTTAGACGTTTTGGTTTCTTAGATCCAGAAAAGGGGCACATTCGTTTTCTCAGGAAATGCCTTGAAGAGAAACCAGCCAACTGTTCTGAGCCATACTGTATAATGGTTATATAACGTCTACACGCCCCTGACAAAATTACAGGTTTTTCTGATGTAAAAAAAAATACATTTAAATAAATCATGCCAGATATACTCCATGGTAAATATAATGTAGCATTCAACTATTTTCTTTTTTTTTTTTTTTTAGCTCTGATGCCATCATAACCAGTTGGTGTGGGCCTCACAACTATTTGAGGCAAACCCGTGTGCTAGTTCTGTTTCAGAGTGAAACTATAAATGACACAGCACCAATGTGGCCTACATTGTTTGGGTCTATTGAGTGTCGAGTGTTTTTACCAGTCTCTGACAGTGCTGTTAGAGCCGGCCACACTTTCCTGCAATAACTACACTGCCTGGCCAAAAAAAAAAAAAACCTGCTTTGGAAGGGTCGATTATTGGCTGGCATCAAGCAAAGAAAGCAAGTAGGGAGATCTGAAATTGCTGGGATAAAAATGCTCCAACACAGTGGAGTAAAACCTGAAAGGATAATGCTTTCATGTAGGACATCAACTTCATGTAGGAAATGTTGGTGGGGGAAAAAAATCATGAATGGAGATCACTTAAACGCCTGGTAAAGCATCCTAAAATTACACAGTAGAGATCACAGCTATATTTAATAGTGTAAGCAAGAGCCTTTTCACATTCGCAATGTGACGAGAACTCTCAGGACTGGGATTAAACAGCTTTGTGCCCATAAGAAATCCAGTTATTAGCTTCACGATTCAAGTTTGGATGTTGGACTTTTTTCTTCTCTAATGGCACAGGCAAATTCCAAGACTTTAACTGTGAAAGGATGCTTCTGAGAGTATGATGAAACATTTCCGCACAAGAATTGGCCTCCACATTACGACATTAATTCTAAATATCTATAATACTTTTTTTTTTTTTATCTAGGCAGTATATAATAATAATGGTTTCTACAAAGGAAACATTGATCTCAACCCTAATGCTTTATAGAGTCTCTGTAGCCAGCAAGCATACATGTATTTTTCTTTTCAAGTTCTACCTTGAAAATATGCATCAGAATTCATAAAAAAATTATACTTGATTGGTTAATTCCAGTGTTACCTTCTGCTGTTGGATTGTACAGTACTTGTACATTCACGCTGATGAAAAGTAATAGGAATGAAAAGGAGTCAGGTTAGGTAGCGTTACTAAACTCCCTCCAAACTCGTCTTTACAGTGATGTATTGCTAGTAACAGTTCTTGAATTTGGTTCATGCCCACTGCCAGTCACTATACTCTCCTCATAATAGGGGTAGAGCGTTCAAGCCATTACCAGTTTCTGTTTCCGCCGCAGCATCACAGCCAAGGTGCTGATCACAACCATTAATCAACTCCATTGTGTCTGGGAGCTTGCTCTTCTGCACACAAAATGTAAGTGACTGCAAAGAGGGTTGTTTACAACCCTATTCATCTAAAGCCTTATAGCTAGACTTGTTGAGTGTATGGAGACGGTTATTCAAGCCCTTTTATAGCCTACAAAACATGAGGTCATGATCACAAGGTGACGGCATTTTTTTTATTTTATTATTCATCAAGGTCACAAGGTCAGGATTATAAATCAGGGTGTTAGTTACTGTATATAAACAGGCATAAAGATCTGGTATCACTTATGACTGTAGGACTCAAATCCAGTCCAGATCTATAGACATTTTGTGGAGCAAAGTTTGATAAGAAATAATATTACTTTTCTGTCCTTGGTCATACGCTTTATTATTTATCTACAGTATATCTGAACAGTGGTTGCTTTTATGAGCATCACCATTTGTGAGGATGGGGGTATAATATATTAAATTGTTCATACGGTATGTAATTTGTAGTTTATAGAGTTGGGATGAAGTGGCACGTTCACCTTGTGGTCTCGCACCTCCAAGGTCAATGTGTGCCAAACCGGTGTGTGTGTATGTTTGTGTGGAGGTTGCATGTTCTCCCAGTGCTTGGTGTTTTTTTTCTAGGTACTCCAGTTGTCTCTTATAGTACAAAGACGTGCAGATTAGGCTAATTGGCATTTCCTGTGTGTGAACCTGTGTGTGCCCTGGTATGTGTACCCCACCTACAGTAGTGCCCTGAAGTCCCCTGGAATAGGCTTCAGGCCTCTTGTGTCCCTGTACAGGATAAATGCATTAGAGAGTGAGTGAGTGAGTATGTGTGAATGCTAAATATTTGGCCTATCGCCTACAATTTGCCTTTTTTGAGACACTGCATGACCCTCCAATGATCATGTATTTAGCCTACTCTTTCCCAGTAGAACATAATCACTTTATTGTGGTGATAAAAGAGGATAGTTTGTGTTTCTGTGACTGTGTGACTCTACGGTTCCAGATGCTCAAATTCTTTAGTCAATAATCGACTTGCATGCGTGTATGTGTGTGTGTGTGTTGGGGGGTTTTCACCGGGTATTGTGAAATAAACACTGCCTTTTGAATATAGAGAACAAGAACATTGGAAGTGTGATGTTTCATGCAACAGTGAGAGAGGGGTGTTGCAACATTGAAAGCTTGCTTTTGAGAAAGAAAGTGCAGCCATATTAATAATATTAACAACCTCTGACACCCAGAAATCGTTCAGCACTTATCCTGGTGCCACAGTTTGCTCTGATAATGAAGAGATGACCAGAACATAGTGCCGAGCATTCAGGAAAAAAGCAAGTGGATTTTATTGGTTTAAGTAAATGTCATCGTTCTTACAAAAAGGACATATACTAATACATTAACACAAGGTGTATATATACACAAAACCTGCAGATATAATTGGCCTACTGCTCAGGTGTTTAGCATAATAGCATTTATGTAATGATAGCTATTTATCATAATGTCTATGAAATTATAACAGAGAGAGAGAGAGAGAGAAAGATGACAGAGAGGGGTGACAGTTTTTCAGCAGGCACATAAAATCATAGATAATTAATAATTGCTATATTCAACTCGGTTGGTCGCTGATGTCATGTCACAGGGCAGTATGGAGAAATCATGGTCTTCCCTCTTGCATGTAGTGTACAACTACTCACAGGCACCCATGACTGTCTAGTGTCACTGTGCCACCCACAGAAGACTGCCTTCACTTGGTTTCCTCGACACCTGGCCTCGTCTGAATTGCTCCGGCATCATCAGGCTTCAAACTTCAATCAGAGGACCACCTTTCTGTATCGCCACTCGGGAGTCCATTAGTTGATATTTTGAGGTCTGTCCATATTCCTGCCTGCCTGTTCACCATCTTCTTGAGTGCTGTCGTACTGTACATCATACAGTATATTCTGACTCATCAGAATAGGAGTGCAACACAAGCACAAAGAGCTCCCTTTGCACTTTCTCTAGTGGGTCGGAGTGTTCTCAAAATACTCTGCTGGGGAAAAGATGTGGATTCCCACAGGGAGCTGGATGATACCTTGTGGTGCTTTTCTCAATAAATGCACTGCGTGGAGCTCGACCCTGTGAGTCAGCCTGCACCATGGGGAAGGAACAATAGGCAGCGAAGGAAAAGCCTGTAGGTGTCCAGAAAATTGCATGACGATTATTGACAGTGAGTGTGAGGAATAATTTTTTTTAATGATTTCACAGCTTCTGAAACTCAGTGCTCTTTTACAGACAGCGATCTTCAAGGGTTTTTTTTATAGACATGTGGAGGCTTCATGCCTCTGTTGTAGGAGCAGACATCACAAAAGCTTAAATGTTCCTCTCCAGGGATATCCTGAATAACTCTTTAGGGAGCTGGTTTTAATGCAGTCATTCATTGTTACAAGTTACGAATAGTCTGGTAAATATACAAAAAATGTCAATTGTAATGTAAATGTAAATTTCTTTCAAAAGGCTGTATAAGGACATCTATAAGACATGTTTCAATGTTATATAAGGATCAAACCTTGACATGGATCATGAAAACATTTTGGTACTGGCTGTTAAGTAACTATTAACTGTTAACTTTTTTGTCGGGTCATTGCTTTTTTGCTTTTCATTTCTACATAGAATCTGAAGTACAACCAACCCATGTAACTCTTTAGGGTGTTAAAATGTATATTAATTCAAATAAAAGATAAAATTAATGTTCTTGTTAAGATTAAAATTAAACCATCAGGAAAATAAAGGTTCTTCTGTGGCAACCCTTACAGTACTGTATATGATATACAGTATGCAGAACTCAACAAATTCACAGAACGTTCCTACTGTAACTAGCTACTCACTCACTCACTCATCGTCTATACCGCTTTATCTTTTATACAGTGGTGCGAGGGGCCTAAAGCCTATCCCAGTAGACTTGGGGCGTGAGGCAGGGTACAGCCTAGATGGAGTACCAATACATCCCAGGGCGCACACACATACACACACTTATTCAGACACTACGGGCAATTTTGGAACACCAATTAGGCCTAATATGCATGTTTATGGACTGTGGGAGGAAACCAGAGTACACAGAGGAAACCCACCACGCACGGGGAGAACATGCAAACTCTGTGCACATAGAACTGAGGTAGGAATTGAACCAGGACCCTAGAGGTGCAAGGCAAGACTTCAAAATGTATTGATACAAATGGGTCATTTGGATGGTAAGGGTTAGGGTTCTACCGTAAACAAGTATTTAAATCTAATACAGTGGAACCTCGGATTGCGAGTAACGCGGTTTGCGAGTGTTCCGCAAGACGAGCAAAGATTTGTAATAAATT
>JAQMYG010000004.1:8680663-8692529 GCA_030014215.1 Clariallabes teugelsi
TACTTTTGCTTAATTAAACAGCAATGTCAAATATATAAGAGAAACAAATATTAATTCGTTTTCTTTTTAGAAAAATCTACTTTTATTTTTTAAATGCATACAGCATTTTATCAAAAAAAAAATTATATATATATATAATGTGTATGTGGATACAGTGTGTGTGTATGTGTGTGTATTTTTCTTTGTGATTGTTTAGTGAAGGTGTTCTGTATTTATGGTTGCAGCAGTTGAGTGACATTTTACTCTGGTGTCATGGTGTCCGTGTGAGACAGCGGTCCATTTTGTGTGTTCTTCTTGCTCGTCTCTGGCTCCTGGTCATGCACTACAGACATATGGCCACCATCTGCTCCAATCTGGGCACGCTGAGGCAAGCAGGAGGGTCTCGAACAGAGGTCTTAGGACCACTTTAACCCTTTAGAGCCTTCACGAAATGAGGCAGGACAAACAGGTATCGGTCGTGAACATAAAACAAGACATTTCTCCTCAGATATCACTCAGCTCCACGGAGAATCATGGAAATTATTTTATATTGGAAATAAATCCCACCATATTTGCTCAGGAGGTGAACACTGGTGGGTGTTGACAAACTGAAATGTAGTAACAGAAAATTCAGGTTTGTTCTTAAATGTGACTCACAACATTGTATTTAATGTGTATTTTCAAAGACATTTGATTTTCTATGCTTTTAGTTAAAAAAAATTAACCCCTTTTTAAGATTTCTTCAGTTGTCTCTAACTAACCCCTTAATAGTCCTATAAGCCATTTCCATTTTCGATTCTGAGCCTTTTTAGAAAGGTAACAGCCCCTGAACAGCTGTTCTATTTTTAAACCTATTTTCTCTGATTTTAGGGACTCAACCTCAGGATCTCCTGGCGATAATGCTTAATGGTGATAAAGCGAACGCTTTTCTGCGTGCCGCTCGAGAGCCCAGTATTTTCCCCCTAAAGGTTTACTTTTGTGCTGCTGTGGCAGCATTTCACAGCACTTCCAGTTATGTTGTTAGCTGGATTAGACTGAAGAAAAAGTCTGCTGTTTGTGGAGAATTAGAGGTGAGTTGTTGTTGGAGATTTAAAGGTGAAGGGTAAAGATGGAAAAAAGTGATAAACAGCTTGCAGTGGAACTGAACATCTTGTTTCTTCCTATTGACTGACTGACTCATTTTAAACATTTTGCTTGTGTTATTTTGTTTGCACTCAAAATTAGTCCTTGCCTTTTTTTATTTTTTATTTTTATTTTTTACAATGCTTTAAAATAAAACATTTTTTAAAAAACCCTCCAGGGTCCGGGTTCGATTCCCGTCTCTGTGTCACGAACTAACCCGGGATGATCAGAAGACTTAGCAATAGCGGTTAGCCCTTTGTAGCGTGGACGGTAAACCCAAACGCGGAAGCATGCGAGTAGGCAGGATAACCACGCGAATTAGTCTAAGGACTCTCACAGAAGGGGAGCAAGGGAAAAACACAAATTTAACCCGCATCCTATAAACACGCACTCGAATCAGAAAGTAAACCCAAGAAAGTGAGTACTCACGAAATGGCTGACGAACGGCCTGAACCGACATGGGCGAACTCAATGACTGAGCGATGTGAAGCGCCATCTTGTTTCCTTTTATGCTTCCTATTCAGCGACCGTACTACTTCCGGGTCCTAGTGCCGGTCGCGGAGCGAGTGTGTGTGACACTCTGTGTGCATGGAGTTTGCATGTTCTCCCCGTGCTTGGTGAGTTTCCTCCGGGTACTCCGGTTTCCTCCCACAGTCCAGGGACATGCAGATTAGGGCTAATTGGCGTTCCCAAAATTCTAATTCCTATTTTATCTAAACATATTATTTAGTAGGAAGCACGTATGGTGTATGGTGTGAAGTCTTTCAAAGCATTGTGCTGATTAAGCTCTGAGCATTGTTTAATGTTATCTGGTGCTGAGTGTTGAGCCACCCCTCATTTCTTCATATTAAATTAAATGTAATTAAATTAAATGATGTGGATTACATGAAAAAATGTGAGTAAATGTTTAACTGCGAAAGGCTGCAAAGTGTCTACAAAATACAATTAAAAAATGTATTGTTTATTCAACAACCTCAGCAGCAACCTCATTTCCCCTCTCATCTGTTCCAACCACTCAGCATCACCAGTATACTAATCACCGGCCTGATCATCTGCACCTGTACTGTATCTAACTGGTTCATGCCTTAAGTTTTTTTTTATTTTTTATGTTAAAATGATTTATAGACCAATGTGTGGCATAAACAAAAACAAACCTCTAAAACTGGCCAGGTATATGTAATAAACTAGAAATGAGAGCCAACAAAGTCCTTCAGGATGCCTGGAGAATGATTCCTTAAGTCTGGCTCTTTGGAAGCAAAATATAAAGAAATGAGGGCTGGCTTAAGACTTCTGCATAGTACAGTCACTTTATTTTCTGGTGTATTCTTGGCAAATGGTTCAAAGGAATAATCCATCAGATTTATGGTGTTCACCGATTCCTGTCTACTGGTATGATTTTTGTATTATTTGACTCTGTTTCCCAAATCAATTGTACCATCTTTTCTTTCGCACCCCCCCCCCCTCTTTCTCTGTATCTGACATGATACAGTAGGACTCGAGTCTGGTCATGTTTTCTGTATTGACTTGACCCATGTTGAAATTATTGGCATTTGTACTCAGACTTGTTTCAGTCTTGGGCATTGATCTTGCTAAATATATTCCTGGTGTTGACTTGGAGTCAAAAAAAAAAAGTTGAAAATTTTAAAATTGACAATCTGATCCAAGAAAATGTATCTGTTTTTCTTTTTCTGGGGTATATTTATAGGGTGGAGAGACACCAGTTAGAACTTGAACTTGGAAATGTCAGTCACCTCCCAATGGTGGCTGAGTGCTATAGGGATCTGGAGTCCAAAAAAACAAGTGGAAGCCGGCCTTATCTTTGTTCAAAGCACCCATACTGGCACTGTATACTGCTTCTCTACACTGTCTCCATATTATGTTCCAGTATATTTATAAAGTGGTTATAGATCTTAATCATTTGGGAGGCCTCGTGTTGCACAAGTGTAGGAATTCCACACAGTTCTGAATCACAGATTGAAGAGAATGCGTACAATGTAGAGAATATAAAAGTCATTTGTGTGACTGATCAGCTGCTGTATCATTGCCCAGCCTGCCTGTAGAGTGTGTCGATAATGACTCATCCATCCTCCTCGAGCACAGATGGAGCGTGAGGCCGTGCAGCAGCAATATCATGGTTCTGTCTTTAACACTGTCCATAGTTTGAACTGTTACAAACATACAGCTGGGTTCGTCTAATTCATGAACGTTTTTATTTAAATAGTGGTTTTAACAATGGCCATTCTCACAAAGCAGCCTTAAAGAAATGTATAAATTCCAGATAGAATTTTTATAATGCATGTATAAATGTATTCCTAATGAGTGGACAGAGGTGACGGTGGCAAGGAAAGTGCCAGAGACAATAAGAGGAAGAAACTCGGAGACAAAATAGATACAAAAGGGAACCTGTTCTCATCTGCGTGACGCCGGGTAGTGTGGTTATTAATGATTTTCTTCAGTAAAGTGCTGTTGTGTAACCAGGAAAATCACCATAGATTTAACACTACAGTAAGTCTATTTTGTTGAAGTTATTAACTCCTCACCGATTGGACACTTGAGTGCAAAATAGTTTGTAGCAATTGCAGTCATAAAGCTATTATAGCAAGTGTTCGTATCAATTGCAGTCCAAAGTCATGTTCATGATTTCTAAGTATATCTTTAGGCTGGCAATGACAGGTGAGTGACAGGACTGCGATTGCATAATTCACAATCGTGGTAGCATAAAACCTCTGGTAAGATTTTTAAATAAGATCAATGATTCTTCAGCAGGAAGTGTAAATTGGCTTTGTGTTTAGTGAAAGTCTGAGTGAAGATTTTAACAGGCTAGTACCTGTATCCTCACTCATCATCGGCGGGTCCTGGAGACTATCTCAGGAGACTTAGGGCACAAAGATACATGCTGGACGGGATGCCGATCCATCGCTGGGCTCACACACACACTTTACAGTCAGGTTTCAGCTGGTGTTTATGAGCATTTCATCAATGTTCTATAGTATTCTGCCAGATTTCTGTGAATTGTTGCATATACTGTATTCTGGACTTAAATAATTCCGTGATTGGCTGAGTGTATTAACATGGTTGATGCATATACATTACAGTGGTCCCTTATGCAATGAAAATATATTTCTCTATATATTAATTGTCAAGATATTAAATGATTTAGTGTTCTGATCTACTGGTAAATCGAAAAAGATTTTATAATGTTAATATTCCTCGTTGCTACATTAACTGGTACTAACTAATAATTAACAGAAAAAAAAGTAAAAAATATATATATTCACAATATGCTGAATAATATATTGTATTAATATATTACAATATATTGAAAAATACATAAGGAATTACCGCTTTTCATATATTCAAATATATTCAAATATATATCCTAATGCATGTAATTTTATATTCAACAATATACTTCATAATATATTGAACTTGATTAAATATTTCTTTCTTTTTTCTTTTTTCTTTTTTATTTTTTTACAATATGCTTATATGTAGTTTGAACAAAATGGACTTTAGGCATTACCGACAAAGTAAAATTGTGTGTATAATTCTTAAACATGCATAAAGTTTCAATAATGTCTTAGACAAAAAATATATTCATAATTGTTTTAATCTCTTATTGCAAATATGTATGGTCCATTCATATATTGCAATATATTAATAAATATAAGCACTAATTTTCTATATATGGAAATATATTATTTAATATATTGCATTATATTTTACAGGGTTGGCCAAAAGTATTAGGGCTGAAGTGGAATTCAGTGTTTTATTGACATTTTCATATTTTTAAAATAATGACAATTAAGATAATACGAACAATTTATTATTTTATGTAATGAAATTGCTCTAAAACAACAAATATTTAATATGAAGTCTTTTATTCTTCACAACATGCTGGATTCGGCTGGGCATAGATTCAAAAAGATGTCTGCAGTACTCTGGTGTCACTCGCTCAATCCATGCCTGCTTGATTTGCTTCCTGAAGATCATACACAGTCATTTGTGCACAGACGTCCCAAATTAATTTAAAAATTCCTTTTTTTTTTTTGAGAAAGGAAAAGTCCTGCCCTGTATTTGTTGCATCGATTAACCAAACCAGCTCATTCTAATTAGCACAACTTTTCAACCAGAGAAAGGAGAACTAATTAGAGACATGACCTGTTTTGTGCACAGCGAGAACAATAATACTGTTGCATCTGTTGTCTTAATACAGTACCTTTGGCAATCTCTGTACATATGCGTGCGTAATTTTCTATTAATGCATCACCGCATCTCGTGAAAGCCCTAAAAATATCCCTGGAGTTCCCATGGTGAAATCCTTTTGAGCATGCAAAGGGTTTCAAAAGAAATCCTGTGAGAATTTTCCATAATGGAAGGAACGACCTCCAAACCGGATCACCATTATCAAAAGCGTGCGCATATTTTTTAACCTGAAAGGAGGATTTCCTTTTATTAGAGTCAATGCATTACCCGATTAACCTTCCTATGACTAAGATAAGAGACACAGTTTCTCAGCCAAGCACTACCATGCTACAAAATAGGCTCTGCCCTAACACAAAAAAGCCTGCTCTAGGTTAATGTGGACATGAAATTGAAAACCTTCCCTGGAAAATGAAATGTCAGCCACTGATTCGTAGCAAGCATCTCTGTATTGCAGCAATATAGCAGCTTTCTCCCTCAGAGCCATCTTGTTCATCAGGCACAAGCGTTGAGCTGCTTTAAATGGAAATGGTGTATGGGTCACTGTCATCATGTCGTTCGAATAACCCAGCCTGCCCTGTCAGTCACTCACGGTAAAATGTCTGTTTATGGAGAAGGGAAGCTTTGAAGGGAAGCTTTGGATCATGATACAGTCAAAGTTAAAAATAACAGGGCCTACAAATATAAAGAAATAATATAGCAAAAAAAATAAATAACCGATTGACAAATTGACGAACATTAATACCGTAATGAATAATGTTTACTACTGTGTATATAGAGTAATCATTCCCAAGTGCAATTGTGGAATTGTTTCTTGCTCTCTTCAGTCATCTCTAAAGCACTTGGATGCGATGCTGCATTAAAGATTTCCTCTGTGGTCTTTTTATTATTTTTTTTCTCTGAAACAATGCATAATGGCAATACAGAGCCTGTTAATACTTGGATGTAGGAGCAGATGACCTTGTTGTCATGGTGAAGGAAATCTTGGGCAGTTTGAGATGTGATGTAATGATTGAACATGTTCACGCTGGAGGCGTAAACTGACTATTATGCTTGGACAGATTAAGTTTTGTAATTCTCAGTGTAATAAAGCAAATGGATTTTTTTTTTTTTAAATTGCATAAAAATGTTGCATGCTTGAATTATTTAATATAGTTCACCAATGCCTGTTCGATTAAATAAATATATATATATATTTAAGGCCATTTTAAGTCACGCAGATTAGTTTTTAAATAATAATTAAGAAAAATACAAGTGTTGGAATAATGATAAATGGAATTAATCTCTGCGCAAAAACAATACTTGTAAAAGTAAACATTGTATAAACATATCTGTACATAGATATAAACCGTGAAAATAGGTACAGCTTAATAGCCGAAACAGAAGGCAGAAGAAAGTAGAAGGTGGTGAAATAGATGATGCATATATTAATACGTTAAAATTAAAGTGAGATTGTGAGCATGAGTGTCCATGAGTCTATTTGAAGGAGTGTAAGTTGGGGGTGGATAAGGGTTATAATGTGGGTTATAGTGTGGTGTGGAGAATGGTGGTTACTGAGTTGATGGTTGTTGTATAGGTATTAAACTAGATTGAGCTTTATTTCCATGTCGGCGCAAACACAAATTTCTGATATGCTCTTCTGGGTGGGTGCAAGTCATTTTAAACCCTGAGACTGGAGGAGAACCTGGAGGAAACCCACACACATATGTCGAGGAATCACACAAACTTCACACTCCATGAGCTTGCGTGAAGGAGACCCTGGTGTTGTGAGGCAACAACGCTGCAATACCCATTAGACCACCACGACACACTAATGATAGCATATTGCTATATTTGTATTCGTAAATGAACATGCTGTGCTAATATGAGTGGAGAGGAAGAAAGGAGGGTGTGACAGTTAAAATCCATTAGCACAGTATGATTTTTTTTTTTTTTCCTCCCCAAAACCCATTTTGGTCCAAAAATATGCACAAGAAAACATTTTAGTTCAGACACAAGATGAAGTCTTGTCTCATTCCTTACAACCACTATTTGTTACCCACATACTGATGCTAAAGGGGAAAAAAGGAGAAAGCTGTATCTAGTGATGGGTGTTGTAACGTTCCATAATCGATCATACTGTAGGTTTGAGTAAACCAGTCAATGACGGATTAATAATCGGTTTAACTGTTTCTTGCATTCGATGTGTTTCCTGAAAATCAGTCTCACCATCATTTGCTATTAATACACTGTGAGTACATCACACATAGCTACCTACAGCAAGGATAACTTGCATAAGCATCGAATATATTACCATTACAAACACGACACAGCTGTCAAAGCAGAAGTGCATCATCTCTGTAGGCCAACGAGTATTTATCATTGTATGCATACTCCTTGTGACAGATTTCATGTTAGGATTTTCCTTTGCTTGTGGTTTGCTTGTATCATTTTTCCTAAAACCAAAGTACACTCTTGTGGGAGCAACCTTCTTTCCAGGAACATCATCCACTATTTGACACAACCATGCTGTGAGCATGCACCGTTATTATTATAAGCACGTGCATTCCTTATATCCCCATTCCACTGAGCCGAATTTGCTACCGACGTCTCCCGATTTGAAATCAGCTCCAAAGTCTGTACCATTTTCGGGTAATTTTTCAAGTGTAGCGACCCCACATTTTGACGTAAGGTAATAACGAAATGTAAGCAACATAATAACCTTTCAATAGCGAGCCATTAAGGAATTCAAAGAATTGATAATGAAACACTACTGTTGATACCAACATGATTAGAAATTCCTGACTATTACAAACTACCAAGGTGTTAACGATATGATAATGACCTCATACTGTCCCGGTAATGGATACACCTTAGATATGATATTTTTTACATGATTTAGAATCTAGTGCAGCAGTACAGAACTGAAGTCGAATATGTGCATACTGAAGACTTGACAGTGACCTTGAACATTGGCAGAAAGTCGTGGACTACATCGAGCTCTATTTCCATGTCAGCGCAAACACAAATTTCTGATCCATTCTGGCATGCTATTCTGGGTGTGTGCAAGTCATTTGTGCCCCATTTGTCTATTCCTATTAATACACGCTGAACCCTGAGAGAAAACCCACACATATGTCGAGGAATCACACAGACTTTACACTTCATGAGCTTGTTTGAAGGGGACCACCGTGTTGGGAGGCACCAATGCTGCAGTACCTATTAGACCACCACCAACCTATAGACACTGGAGGAACGGGACACATGTCAGATGCCCAGCTATTTAATGACAGTGAGCTGAAGCAGTGCATAGAGGATGGTACCGTCAACTTGCCTTCACCAGAACACATGACCAATGATGACAAGCCCATGCCTTATTTTATCCTCGCTGATGGCGCCTTCGCCTTGAGGGCTTTTTTTTGATGAAGCCCTACAGTAGACGTGGACTTGCAGATGAAGAGCTTGTGACCAACTGCAGGACATCTGGGGGAGATGTGGAGAACGCCTTTGACTGGTGACGGGATTTTTTTGTGATTAACAATGTGATTCTTATTGAAAATTAAAATAGTACTTTGATGTAACTTTGTGTATAAATATAAAAAAAATTGAAAGAAATTTTGCACATTTTTTCCAAAGTTTTGAATGAATAAAATGACCAAACCACATATATTTTAGGAATAAAAATGTGTATTATGTTATTAGGAAAATTACAGAAATTATCAAACCACAGATATATATATATATATTTTTTTGCATTTGTTTACCATTTTTTAAGCATTTCTATTATGCATAGACTTTAACATGTAATATGTCTTTCAATCATGTTTAATCATCACTATTTTCATTAAAATATCAGTTTTAAAACAAGGATTTTTGGCTGCAGAATATTTCCAAACAGATAAGGAGATGATACCAATGCTTAAGAATCGATAACAAGTTCATAACGGTGCTTCAGGATCAGCACCGTTATGATAACAGATTAAGAACCGAGGTATTACTGAGGCTGTAATGAAAAAGTTAGTCTGGTGGCAAGCTGGAATTTTTAACATGTTCTGATCTTCCTCCTGACGCAAACCAACCGGACAAAATTTACACCAACCTCTACCTCTATTATAAAAATATTTCTATAATTCCTTAGCTGTGCCGCTGCTTTGTTGGATAATGGAGCTTTTTGTAAAGTCTATCAAAAAAATAAATAAATAAATAAAATACCGCCAGGCCAGGGTTATTAAACCAATAAATTACTCAAGGGTTTGGATTATAATGATAATACCAAAGGTAAGAGCATCATAAAACCCCTTTACCCATAAAAACAAATCATGGTAATACACTGTTGAGTGGCTTAGAGCTTTCAAATGTATACCAAAAAAAAACAACCTTTTATTTAACAATTCTTTTAGGCATACCCTAATGATCAGAGGCTTAGATATGATGTTTTTACTGAGTTGAATGATACTGATGAGTTGAAATCTAGTGCAGCTGTACAGAATTGAATTATTGTCATGTCATGTCATGTGTGTGCATATTGAGGACTTTTACAATGACCTTGTACATGGCCAAAATGGAAACTGTGTAATTTATATACAGTCCAGACAGGTTATAATACAGGCAGCTTTCCCACCTGCTATGCGGAAGGTCCGGGTTCGATGCCCACCCAATCACCAAACCCCAGCCACTGATGCAGTGCCGGTCCCAAACCCGGATCAAATGGAGGATTTCTTCATATTTTTATATTTTTGTGTTGTTTTTTTTTACATGTTGTTCTTTAGGAGTAGATTTTCGCTCTCATTTTGTAGCCGGTTTTTGGTTCTCATTTACAATCCAGTCCCTCAGGGACCTCAGCAGGTTCAAAGAATGTTTTTTGCTTGTTAAGCCACACAGTAAACTATGAATCATTCAAGCATAAAACCAGTGAGAAACAGGTGTAGATGATGACAGATGACCAAGCCGGTGATTGTTATACTGGTGATGCTGGATGCTGAGTAGACGAGAGGGAAAATGAGGTTGCTGCTTAGGTTGTTATAAAACAACCAATTTTTAAATTGTGTCTTTGGGCACTTTGCAGCCTGTCACAGTAAAACAGTAAATTTTAAAGTTAAAATTTATTATGAAGAAACAAGGGGTGATTTAAGACTTGTGTACACCCACATGAAGTATAATGGCGCTTCTACCTGGAAATCTTCCATCAATAGGACACGAGAAATATGCTCTCCATTGTCATAATGAGGTTGGTTTTATAGCCTTATGCACCATTTATGTTGGTACCACGGTTGCTGTCTTTCCCCGGAGTGTACACACTTAGTTATGATAAACTACAGAAGCAAAAAGGCTTGGAAATCTTTCGCAATTGTAATAACAAACAGGAGAGCGAGAAACCACAAACACCAGGCAGCAGGACAGAACATCTATTGTGTTCTAGAAATTTACATGTCAGTTTGGTGACAGCCTGATGCTCTATAGTTTCAGAAGGAAAACATCTCTGTCTTTCTCTCATGAACAGAGAAGAAGCAATGCTCGAAAGGCAGATGTGATTTTTATCCCGGCAGCAAGAGGCTAAACAGGGGGCAGAAGTGTTGTCAAGCCAACTATGTTTTGTGTGGTATCATGCAAAATCTCAGGGAAAGAAAACATTTTTTTGGAGAGGATAACAAATACCAGCACCTAGAAAGCAAAATAATTTGTGTTTGACGTCGAGCAGAAGCAAAGCATGCTAGCGTTACTTCACCTAAAGTTATTTCAACCATTAAGGGTTTTATAACAGGTCTTTTTCCTGTAACACATTGCTAAGGATAAAACTGTATACGTGTGGATGTGATCCCAGACAGAATTCTCCTTTAATTCCACTCTCTCTTTTTAGTCATACCACTCACTTGCGTTTCACAGCCCCATCCAGCAACCAACCATTTACCACAGTATCTGTACGTATACACCGAATCGATCACTATATTTAACTTTCCCAGTCCTAAAATCCAGTATGGTCAAGTCAGACTGAGAAAGAGTTACTATTATATCTTGAGGGCTGCAGTGAATCCCATGGAATCTATCTTGTGAACACTGGGTGTGAGGAAATATTATACATCCTGGATAGACTGCATATGAGCCCATCACAATGCACCATGAACACACACTCACACACTCATTCCACTATTAGGTCAGTCTATGCTGTGATTTGGGTTGTTATGGTTTGCAGTATTAATAGCTTTAATCAACCATTCAAAACATGCAATTAGAGTAAATTTTCACTGGAACTAAGGTGTCCTTAGGTGACCTCACTACTATTTGTGTGGCTGGATGTGTACAAAGTAGATCCAGAAGAGTGAGGAAATCTGCCTGGAATTCCAGGAATGTCTGGAATCTCGATCGGATTTGGGGTGTTTGACAAGCACATATAGGTATGATGGTCAGGTGTCCATAATCAGTCACCTCCATCCATTAATCCATCCATCTAGGAACCTCTTTAGTCCAACTAGGGACCATTAAGGCCAGTGGTGACCATTGTATTTATTAAAGAAAAAAAATCCAATACATCAGTGTGAAATGCTAGATATTGTATAAGGAAATATCTACAGTTCTGTGCAAAGGT
>JAQMYG010000004.1:8692629-8704414 GCA_030014215.1 Clariallabes teugelsi
CCATTAATCCATCCATCTAGGAACCTCTTTAGTCCAACTAGGGACCATTAAGGCCAGTGGTGACCATTGTATTTATTTTTTATTGTATTATGTCAGTGTGATGAGCGGGGGAAAGAAAAAAAATCCAATACATCAGTGTGAAATGCTAGATATTGTATAAGGAAATATCTACAGTTCTGTGCAAAGGTCTTAGGCTCATGCAGAGAAATTCTGTTAAAAGTTTTGTGCCTTTATAAATAGTAACACTAAATGCTTCTACTGTACTGTATATTTAAAATAGTATACAGAGCAGTAAACAATGATAAATAATATTAATAAAAAAAACAGAGCGTATTATTTAATGAGGCAGCCCTTCAAAAAAATCAACAGTCTCAGGTACAGTATTGTGCAGTTTTATGAGGAAATCATCTGCTATGTTTTACTCAGCATCTTGGAGAATCTGCTACAGTTCAGTTCTTCTGGAAACTCTGACACTTGAAGCAAAACCCAGCAGCTTTCACTATTTTTATTTTTTTTTATTTTTTTTTAAAGAGGGCTTTTACATAATATGCTGTTTTTTTCCCCCCTGACATTTACTGTAACTTTTTTTTTGGTTCTAAAAGTAACACTTGGAAATATGAAATGTTTTTGTACTGACTTAACAATGCAGAAGTCATTAAATAAACACACTGGTATAAATGAATTAGTAATAAAGTTTGTACAAAAACTTTACTTCATTAGCAATTCATAGTTTAAAATATAATATTTTGGAATTTTGACAATTGTCTGATCATACTTGGTTATTGCATAAGAACAGTAACATTTTTAGATGGGAAAACAAAGAACGCAAAGGAAACCCACATAAACATAAGATGAATATGTATAAACCAAGTTCAGGATTGCTGCACCACAGCATTGCCTTATTATAATACAACAGGCCCTATTTGTCAAATGTAACATCATTGTATTAATATAATGATATTTAAATTGTTCGTAACAGAGATCAAGCCCTCTTTAGAATTTATTTGCATTACAAATTTACAATTTACATGCATACACTGAGCAGCTTGTAACATCAAAATCCAAAAGATTGGGCCCAATGTTATATGGGTTCCCATTGTACTGCATGGGCAGCTCTGGCCCATCTGGACATGACTCCATAGGGCTTCTGGGGGTTTACTGTGGTGTCTGGCACCAGGATGTTAGCAGAGGATCCTTTGAGTCCTGTGGGGTGTGGTGTGTGGCCTCCGTGGATTGGACTTGCTTGCCTAGCACATTCTTTGGATGCGCGATCTGATTGAGATCTGGGGAGTTTGGAGGCCGGATCAATGCCTTGAGCTCTCTGCCACCCAAACCCCATACACAGCAGGCTGTGGTTTTCTGATACCTTTCTGTCATTGCCAGCGTTGACTTTTTTCATAAATTTGTGCTACGTTTGCTTTTCTGACCAGACAAGCAGGCCTTTGGTTTCCACAGGCAGAGATGAGCCTTGGATGCTGATGATCCTGTTGCCAGTTTACTGGTATATAATTCATAATCAACGGTACTCAGTTCACCTGGCGGTGGTGTAAGTGTTGTGGCTGATGATTGTATGTATAAAACTTTCATGGGTTCTTTAAGAGAGAAAAAATATATTTATTTATTTTTTTTTTTTAACAGGCCATTTATTTATCTTTGCCCTCTGATCTATCATGACCCTGACTAGAATGAATGAAAATTATTATACTACAAACGAAATGATTGCTGGCCCTGTAACTGGATCAGCAATGTGCGGACTCTGAGAAATTGCTGAGAAAATATATTTTAAATAAAGCAAAGTGGTTGAAACCGTTTTCCCCAGCCTTATTACAAAGACCCCAAACACCACACACACACACACACACACACACACACACACCACACAATAGAACATGACCAGTTTCATTATGGGGTAGCAAGTAAAATGTATGTGGAATGTTTATAAAGGTTTTTCATTTCTGCTTTTCATTGCCTGCTCAGCCACGAGGAACTGAGGAGAGACCCAAAACTTCTTCCATTTTCTTCTTTTCATGTGAATAGGAAAGAGTCCATGAAATGTCTTCTTTAGTTAGAGTGGCTTACACAGCAAAATGTATGAAGGCATGAAAATAGGACCATTATTTAGCTAAACACTTTAGTTTGTCCAGCCTTTTTTGTGCCTTCAGGCATTTTTATTTTCAGCGTGCAGGGGTGTGATTGAAAATTGACTTTGCAAAGCTGGGAGTATTAAAAAATCCAACATAGAAATATATGACACACTTTTTTTTTCTTTTTTTTTTGCCTTAATGTAACTAGGCAGCAGTATTCGTGTGCTCACAGGTTCATCTGTACTACTGTAAAAAGAGCACGCCCGTGTTTCTACTATCAGGGTTAACCAGACTGTTGAGACTCATGTTTGGGAATCACGAGGCAGAACATCACCTGTAGTTTTGCCAAAAAACCATATAAAGAACTTTGAAAAAGACTTAAGGTGTGTAGAGTGACCGATTAACTTAAGTACTTGAATCTGCTTATGTTAGAAACTACAAAGCTGTACCTTTCGCCTTGCACATTCAAGATAAAGAGTTTCTCAACCTCACATTTCTAAGCTTCTATCAGGGTGAAGAACAGTTATGAAATATCAGCCACCAAATAATTTTGGCACCTCAGCTAGCTGAACATTTACATTAAGAGTTGAGTAGAGCCTCAAGTTCAAGAGTGATTTACATACAGTAGGTTTTATATATAAAAATATATATAACTAAAAAATACTGAAAACAGGGATGCCAATATTGTCTGACACATGGGATTATAATCTACAGTATGTACTGTACAGCAATTTAAAAGAGACATTAGGTGCACAAAATAGGGCTATTTTTAGAGGTGGTATATTCCCATGGTATCAAATGGTGTGATCCACATTAAACACTGTAAGTATTCTTAACAGAAATTTGGCGTGTGTGTGTGTGGGAAAACCAGTCATGTTGATGGCCATTTTTTCCTGTATACTTTTATAATCTCAGATTTAAGAAGCTATAAATATGTCCTAAATATGCCCAGAGCACGCCTTAGCCGTGATCTTAGTGATCTTATTTCAACTTGTAAGCAAACACACAACATCTATACACAAAAACTGTAAAAAGTCAGGAAAAGCCATCTAGCACAAAGCTCTTAGAGATGTTCTACCAAACTGGGGTGCCTGTTATTCTTCACTAAAGCAGAGATGCCACACAATTGAACAAGCTGGTTAGGAGAGAGGAATCTATAGTTGGCTTTAAGCTGGCCTCGCTGCAGTTGGCGCTGGTGCTGGAAAGGAGGACTTTGAACAAAATGCCGTCCATGATGTCCAACACCAGTCACCCACTGTTTGGAGCCTTTGCCAAGTAGAAGAGCATGTTCAGTGGCAGGCTTCTGTCTGGCAGGGTTCTTGATTGGGATGCTCCCTCAGCCACTACTCATTCTCAGTTATACATGCAGCTCCCTCCATCACTGATCCACTGATAACAGTCATATTTATCTACTCATTAAATACCTGAATCTGCATTGACCTTCATTACCTCAGTCTTGCACCACTCACTTTCTGCTGTCACTTTCAATCATTTGTACATATATTTATCTATTTTTACATAAATTTGCACTAGTCTACCCACTGAATATTAAATATGTAACATGCCCTTTATTATTTCCACTGTCTCTGGGTCTCACATATAGAAGCACTAGTGTGCATTACGTGTGTAATTTCTATTTATTTATTTATTTATTTGGCTGTATGCTCTACACGATTTGACGATTTTTTTTAGTTGCATGAGCATTTTGAAATGTATACAATAAAAATTATTTGAATAAAAAACATTTTTAGAATGTAAAAGATCTACAGTTTAATATTAGGTTTGAACTTGTGAAATGTAGCTTATGATGACGTTAGCAGGTTTCGTAATTATTATTAAAGTTAAAACTTGGATTGCGAGCATAATTTGTTCCAGAAGTGTGCTTGTATATCAAAACATTTGTATATCAAAGCGAATTTCCCCCATACGAAATAATGGAAAATCTAACGATTCGTTCCACAACCCAAAAATATTCATATAAAAATAATTAATACAAAAAAATAAAAATAAAAAATAACCTCCACTTTACCTTTGATACGAATTGTGGCTAAGAGGAGAGGAGGGGGGCTACTGTGTAGGATGACTTTCTCACACACACGTGTGCACAAACACGCACGCACGCACAGACATACACACACAAACACATTTACACACACGCTTTAGTATGTTTCAGCTTTAGTTGTTAGTATTATTATTATTGTTAATAATAATAATAATAATAATAATAATAATAATTTTATTCTTCTTCTTAATCTTCTTCTGCTTATTATTATTATTATACCTGCATTATCTATTGACTTAAATTCATTCTGTTTTGGAATTTCCTGGCTGCATCTATAGTCACTTGCGTTACTTTGTGACCTTGAGGTACACGGTTGCTGCCAGGTGCTTTACCGTTAGGACTTCTGTCTGCTTCATGGAAAACTTTAGCAGATTAGCGACAGCCACAAACTGGTTTTCAAGGGGAAAAAACAGCTCAACATTGCACCTTCCCACCACACACGGTACCTGTTCTCACCTCCTGATGCCATCTCTTCTTCGCCATCCCCGGCACCTTCCACCAATCACACACCGCCTGGGCAGTTCTTCCCTGTTGCTATGGAAACCTCTTAATATTCCGAATGTGTTTCGCATTGACGAGAGTGCGGCTGTGCAACACAGAGAGGATGGAAAGGGACATTCCTCCAGGAAAAAAAAAAAAAAAAAGGACAGCGGCACAACAGTGAAGGTTGTAGAGAGAAGCAAGTGAGGGAGTTAAAGAGGCGTGATAGCTTACCCTGATTAAAAGGGCATTCAGTGGTGCTCAAAACAATATAACAGCACAGAGAGTTGCCAATGTAAATGTTTGTTTGTGAAAATGCCATAAATGCAATCCAAAGTTTTAGTTAAACTGCTAAGCTTGATTTTAATGTCTTTAAAATCTAGGAATGCGTTCCAGGGGGATCTGTAACTCGGATATGCGCTGGCAGAAGCTCCCGTCTGCTCTGTTTTCTGAATTAGTTAGTAGCATTTCTCTATCTTTAGGCTGTGATATTCATTATTATAATAAAAGAGAATATACATTACAAAACAGACACTTGACAGTAATGGATACATCAGGAAGACTTGAAGATAATATTAGTTTCAGCGTCTGTTGTGAAATGTCCAAAGTTATGGCATGCAAAATCTCTCAAACACATTATGACTTGCTTCGTAATACCCTAAATGACTTAAAGACCCTTAGCATTGACCAAAACCACTTGAAGTTTTCTAATCTAATCATTTTCATATCTATCAATTTAGATGCCATTTTTATTCTAGAACATATGCCACATTTACTTTGTAATTCCCATAGAACATTTATTTCACAAATTTATACCTCATGCATAGCGTCTTGCTTGTATTGTCTCAGCAATCTTTAAGAGATGTATGTTAAACCCTTTCCTGTACTTGTATAATTGCTGGAACGGTTCTGCTTGATGCTTCTGCTGCTTGTGTTGGTTGGTGGAAAAGAATGATTGAGTAAATCACCAAATCTGTGAAACAGATGTATCATCAACTGAAAACGTGTCAGATGTCCATGTATATGTAGGTAAATGTTATCCAAGTGTGCACATGTTGAAAACTATGATTTATCTAATATGTGAGTTATGCTGGGAAACCCCTTTTCTTGATGAGATCGGGACATTGCATTCTTCTATATGTAGCACTAAAAACTGGTTTGATTCATGTTTCTCAACCACAGGTAGCATGTTAAGCAGATTTTAACAGCAAGAAGGTTTTATTCCGACTGCTACACAGGAGCATCAAATATATTTTGTTTATCCCACTTAGCTACAGTATCAAGGTTAATTAAATTAAATGTAGATTAAATAAAAATAAAATAGGGAACAAATATTTTACTGCAACAGGCTGCAAAGTGCCTAAAGATTCATTGTAAAAATTGGTTGTTTACTGTATGTAACAACCTCAGCAGCAACCTCATTTCCCCTCTCGTCTGTTCCAACCACTCGGCATTCAGCATCACCAGTACACTAATCTGCACCTGTTTCTCATCACCTTATTTAGATGGGTTTATGCTTGAATAAATCCTAGATCAATGTGAGGCTTAACAAACAAAATCATTCATCTGAAACTGCTCAGGTATGGAGAATGGACTGAAAATGAGAGCCTTGCCAAAAATGAGAGCCAAAAAAGTCTGTCAGGAAACCTGGAGATCTATTCCTCAAGTAAAAATACAAGAAAGTCTGGCATACTCTGTGGAAGCAAAATATGAAGACATGAGGTGTGGCGCAAGACTTTGTGCAGTACTGTAGATGTTATACGCTCTCTTCCATCAATCACGGTGACCCTATCCAATCAAAGGGACCTGTGAGCTCATGTATGTGGAAGACCGCTGTGGTTGGCTTTGTGTGTCTCAGAGGAAGCACATCAGACTTTTCCCTCCCTGCTAGCTAGCTAGAGAGCTGGCGGGTGGGTGGGTGGGTGGGAAATGGCCAAGACTTAGATGTTTGGGCTTTAGATGAGGGAAAAAATGGCGTTGGATGTAAATCCTATTATTATAATTTTTTAAAAACCAGAAGACCTAACAAATTATGTCTGGGTGATGTCTTTGAAGGATATGGACGCTGTCCCACTTCAAATACAAAAGTCCCTCTTTAAGGACACATGGGCTTTGGTTTTTTTTCATCAAACAGATAAGATGCTTTCAGATTCACATAATAACTTATTTAACACAGGACGTATTGTTCCAGCTGGATCTCACTTCTAGTCTGGCTTCTATTTTTCACCGCCGCGTGGAATGAGGTCACTCGGTATGTCTTCAAAAAACACGACTGACCTCTGAACCTCTCCACAAAGAAATCTGTGCAGCTGTTATGCTTGAAAGTCTCTTTCCGTCTTTCATGATCGGTCAAGTCTGGCAGCTCTATTAGTATCTTCACTAAGGCAAAGAATGCATGTATTATTCATTTCTGAACAGCATGAGGAGGCGGCTCCTTCTTGAGCCTGCATGTTCTCCTGACCTAGTCTTGTGTCTGCAGTACGTGAAGCAACAAGGGGGTTTTCGACAGCAGTGCAGATATACTGTACAGCATATCCTTGTAATAATGTATAAAGTGCTTACGTGTAGCCCTTTAGTTGAGCAAATTTATACCTCAGAGGACATGTAAGAAGCATTTTAATAGACGCGATCCTTTACAGGTTGAGATAGGGCGAGTAAAACCTTACAACCTTGCTTGCAGAGTTTATGAACTACTGTAACTCACTATATCAAAACTTAACTCTTATTGGATTTTCACTGGAGCCAACCTCTCACTAAAGTCATTTAACTCTTCTACATCTTATATAGAACGCCTTCAGGTTGCTTATTGCATCTCGCTTTTTTCGATTCCCCTGCTAGTTAAGGTCACTTTGTGATTTTTCTCCTTCTAGGGAGTTTCCAGTCTCATTCTTCTTCGCAGACACACTCCCGTCCGCTTCAAGTCGACTGTAGCTTTAACACAGCAAAGCATTACAGGGAATTAAAACCACTGGGGTGCCAGAGTGTTGGAGCAAGATAAAATGTGAGGAAGGAGACTGCGGGAGACGACGAGGGGAGATGAGGGAAGGACACACCAACCATATTATGTTTCATATTTTTATCTGATTGGATGAATAATGCAGCAATGAAGCTTCTGTCGCATTAACAGATTCTTGGGTAGTGAAAGACTAGGGGTTTCCAACAATTAGGCGGAGAATAAGATGAGGAACTAAACAATAGGACATTTTTGAGTGGATATTTTGTGTCCGGTATAAGGGTCATGAGAAGATTTCTGTTTACGTGTATTCTGGGAATTAAAGGACAGCAGGCCAACAACTTGTGTTTTTTCCCCCTTTCTCTCAGTGTGTGAGCATGCATATGTTTATTTTTGGATTTCTCACAACAGATTTTGCAAGATTCGCTAATCTTGGCTGGATTTTCTCCTTTCAGGCTCAGAATATCAATACTGTAGCTAATAACCACAAACCTCTGCACCGTATTCAAGAATGGAGAAACGTTTAGCTCATGTCATGTATTTAATACTGCACAGCATGTATTATTCATGTTACTTTTCTTACGAGAAAGTCTCACAGTCTAGATGCATATGACGGGCCATTTTAATCACACCTTCATGAAACTTTGATGAGTGTTCATATTGTCTCTGTCACAATGTTGGCTTGTGCTCTCGAACTCCTTTGAAAACATGATGGTATACAGGATATTATCCCGCTTCCCACACAATCTCATTGGATAACGAGCGGGAGGACATTTGAATCTCATCTTTGCTTCTTTAAGTCCACGTGAGTGTATGCCGTTCATGCTCTTGCTCTCGATATACGTCCACTGAGAGTGTTTGTGGTAATTAATGTACACTCAAAAACATAAAATAGTTTTTTTTTTTTTTTTTTTTAAGGTGTCAGATGCTCAGTCACTCGGGCACTTGTGGCCCATCTTATTCTCCTGTGGCTAGATTCAATATCCCATCTGTCACAGCCGGTTCTTTCTGTCTAAACAAAGCCTGCAGATGTGACTCTGTGCTGTAATTTGATTAGGACTATTGAAGCAGCAGGGCTGGCTTGCAGCACGGGGTGAGTGCCACATCCAGGAAATATTGTCAGTGAACCCACCTGTGCAAGGTTTGATATTAGAAGAGAGAAACGGTCCAGCCACGACAGCTGTATTCATTAGTACCCTTTAAAGGGTTTGAAATCGGGATAGCTCATGACTATATTTTTGGCATGCTCAGGAGAATTTAAATACTGCAAACTCTTAATCTGTAACAGTCAGGGATAAGGATTTGAGTCACACAGTTCTTACCACCTTAAATGACAGAATGAAACTCGACTCTGACTTCAAAGCTCATACCTTGTAACTCGGTCCTGAATTTAAGGCTAATAACTATAACTTGCAGTGTTACACCTATTTAAAGTTTATGCCTTGCGACTTGGCTCTTCCATCAAAGATACATTTAAACCAGTGCTGTCAGTATACCTGAACATTACAATACATCAGATCAGATCATTCGCCACCCCGCCAATGCGGTTGAGGTGGTGGCGGTTCAGGGTGTTAAGGCTCTGAGTTACTGACTAGAAGGTTGGACGTTCGAGCCCCAGCTCTGCCAAGTTGCTGCTGTTGGGCTCTTGAGCAAGGCCCTTAACTCTGTCTGCTCCTGGGGTGGCTGACCTTGCATTTTATTCCAAGCCTACTAACAAGAAGCTGGGATAAGTGAAAAATGAAGAATTTCACTGTGCAGTAATTTATATGTGACGACATTGTGCCAACCCCAACCTTCATATTTTGTATGCAAGATATTAAATGTTTGATTTTCGTTGGTTGTGTACAATGTGGTAACTCATCGGCCTTGCCGCATGCCTGCAGTTGTGACCGCTCCGCTTGCAGTGTATGCTTTGTTTATTGACATTTCCAAAAGGTTTTATTCAAACAAGGTATCTGAATCCTTGAAGGCAATTCTTTTGTGTAAAAAAAAAAAGGAAAAGTTTTATACAATTTTACAGTGTACATAGATACAAGAAATGTGAGTTACTGATCAGAAGATTGGTGGTTCAAGCCACTCTTCCAGTTGCCGCTTTTAGACACTTGAGCAAGGTGCTTAACCCTGTCTGCTTCAGACGTGCTGTATCATGGCTAAACCTGCACTGACCCCAGTTTCTTAATCTGGGATATCCAAAGAAAATAAGTTCACTGTATTCATGTATATGTGATAAATGAAGCCATAAATGAAATAAAAACTGAAAAATGAGTATAGACTCCAAAATTGTTGAGAAGAAACAAAGAGTCTGGTCTGTCTTTTTTTCCAGCAAGAGTTGGAGGTATTGTATGTGCACGTGCATGTTGAGGAGGTGAGTTTATGCAGATCTGTGGAAAATTGGACCGTGGACTTGCTCACACTGCAAGACAGCCGACCGAAATTTCTGACACGGCAGAAATCCATCAGACTGTCCGGGAGCCAAAATCGCTGGCCATTGGGCGATCGTTGTGGACTAGGCCCCTGTTCAGACAGCACATCAAATGACAACTGTAATTCAGAGGATTATAAAATGAGTTTCGGGCTTAAAATCTATTCAGTGTCTACCCGGACCAAAACAGAATCACTGTGAAAGTTATTTTATTGGCTCAAAATCCATTGTTTCACTTGATATCAATGGAGTGACAATAAAACCTTCCTTACTAGTGGGGGGTAATCTCACACTTTCTCTCCATTTCTCTGAACCCTACATTATAGCATTGATCAAAAGCTCCTTTTCTATCTCCTACAAATTTCACACCTTTTTTGCACTCTCTTTTGCACCATACAGATGTGGAAACTCTCTGGTTCAGGCTGTCCACCCATCTCAACCATTATAACTCTCTTTTTGTTGGAATTCCTGAAATCTCTGTTACACCAGCAACCTGTTTCACCGTGCATCCAATTTAAAGCCCCACTAACCTATAAAGCTCAACATGGCTTAGGTTTGCCCTATTTAGCTGACCTTCTTTACCCATATTCCCCTGCCTGTATTCTCAGATCTGCTAGTACTGGACTCTTCGCCATCTGAAAATACAGACTGGTTACTGTTGGGCCAGATGTGTTAATGTCACAGTACTCAAACTCCTTACTGCAATCTCTTTTTTTCCTTCTTCACTTTTATGGCCCAGCTTAAAACCTTTTCTAAACAATTTTATTCCCGTGTGTGTTTTCACAATTGCATATGATACAAAAGGTCATCAAGAGTTATTTTATAATCAGAAAGGTTACTTGGCTAGCTGTATGCAGCTCTACTTCTTCTTAACCGAGGAGTTAAGTAGGAGGAGGTTACTCAGCATCTATAGTAGGATGTACTTTTTTTTAATAAGCTGGCATCTGTTTTTGCTTAACATACAACTGTGCAATTAATTTAATATAGCATTTGAAAGACCAATGTATATTGCATATACTATTGTATACTGTATCTTGGTATTCTGAGCTCAACTCATAAATGACTTTCTATAACCTGACTCAGACTCGTAAAACCTCTCAAACAAGTCTAACAATATTGTACTGCATGCTAATTTTTCATAAAGTCGCATACCGTATGTATTGTAGATTTATCTTTCCCAAGTCTAACTTTCTGCTGTTTTTTTTTTTTTTTTTTGACTACAGGTGTGCTGAGCCTGCCGGACAGCCTGAATGTACACCGAGATCAGCAAAGAGCAGGGAAGAATGCAGATGGTCATGTCTTTACTCAAGCTGAACTGCGCACCATCGAACAGTCCCTCCTAGCCACCCGTGTGGGAAGCATCGCTGAGCTAAGTGAGTCCTTGTCTGTATTTTTCTGTCTGTGTTTGAGGGGCTGTAGTTGGATCATTCTCACCTTGATACCTGTTTAGTAGAAACTCATTTAGCACTGCACCTTCAGGATCTGGGTCTGATTCCCACCTCGGGGTCTGTATGGATGGAGCTTGCATGTTCTCCCCATGCTGGGTGGGTTTCCTCTGGGTGCTCTGGTTTCCTCCCATAGTCCAAAGACATGCAGGTTAGGCTAATTACCGTTTACAAATTGTCCATAGTGTGTGAATGCGCATGTCAATGTTGACTAAACATCCTACCATGTTTTTTTTATTCTTCTTTTTTTTTTTTTTTTCCTGATTTTCTCCCTAATTTAGTCGTGTTCAATTCCTCCCCGTCACTAGGGGGTGGGCTCCCACATTAAGGCTACTACTA
>JAQMYG010000004.1:8757103-8769201 GCA_030014215.1 Clariallabes teugelsi
AGTGTGTAATTTTAGACTGGTATGTATGTGAATCTGTAGGGAATGTGGTGGATCAGTGGGTTGCTGATTAGAGGGCTAGGGCTTCCAAAATTACCATTTTATCTCTCCTTTGGATGACCTTCAAATAATGTACAACATAAATAACTCGGATTGTGATCGGAAGTCTTCTACATAGTAAAATACCCAGTGTTGATTTAACTCTAACTAGACTCATAAACACTGCTTGGAGTTGATTCATCTTTTTAAGTGTTAATTGCTGGGTAATTTGCTGTATACACTATAAAACTGCTAAAGTGTCTGAGTGCATATTGTCCAGCTGCATTTGGAAATAAATAAGGAAAGTGGAAATAAAGTTATGTGTTTTTAGAGACAAGTGGATAAACCTAATTAGAGGACATTTTTGAGAATCCTGTAACACTAATGATGTCTATACATTTTCTCACAGACCGACAGAAAACATGCAAATGAGGTCTGTGAAACAACATTTTCTTTTCATTGTAAATGAAAACTGAGAGATGCTGTATTATCAAGTGCAATGAGTGCATGCTGTGCATGATTGTATTTCCATAACTGGATTACTTATTGATACTTTATCACGAAATTGCAATTGTAGAAATTAATTTCTTCTGTTGATAATGATTTGTGTTGTATGCTGAGTGAAAAATTGTTCTTGAGAAATTGTGTTTATTATATTTTAATGGTTGTCAAAAGGTTAATTGGCCCAATGTCTTCATATTGGGTAAAGCGGTAATTATAAAATAGCAATAATTATAATTTAAACTGTTTTCTGGTGTTTCCTTCTGTCCTAAAATCAGTATTTCATAGCCATTTTAAGTCTTATATATTAAAAATATAATTATTGAAGCAGGGTACTGTCAGTGCAAACTATCTTTTGGTATAATCAGTAATCATTGTGCTTTCATTCCAGTTCATCAGCTTTGTTTTGTCAGTGACACATACAACACTAGACTGCATTTTAATGAGTCATTTTTGTATATTCTGTTTTTTTTTTTTGCTTTTAATCACCTCCATCCCTTCTCATAAATATCTATTTGCATATGCTTGTGTGCAGGGAATGACCCCGCTCATGTACGCGTGTGTCCGTGGTGACGAAGCCATGGTTCAGATGTTGCTGGACGCCGGGGCGGATATAAATAGCGAGGTCAGTATACATCAGACGATCCTACAAATGTAATCCAGAGTGTCTTTGTAGATGTAAAATGTTCTGTATCAGTATTTTATGTCTGTCCCTGTTCTTCTCTTGCTGTCAGCATGCCATGTAGTAAGTGTCAGTGAATAGTGCTGTATTTAACCCTATCAGCTCTCAGGAACCACCACAGATCTGTAATTATATTTCTCAATCTTTTAACTACCATATTTCCATATTAGAGTCACTGTAGTTACTGTATTATGCACAGAACTCAATAATGTGCTTTGATATGAGTATCTGAGCGATAATCAGTGAGCATGAGTTCAAAATGTGTCTGCTTAAACCTTAAAAACGGTCAATTTACTGATGCATGCATTGACAAGAGATGTAAACATAAATTAATTTTTTATTTCATTTAATCACAGAGTAGACACATTTAGCCGATTGTGTCCAATTCAAGCCAAAAGCATCCAGTATTCCATTTAGATTGAACCGATATAGCCCAAACTTTATTAAAGCTGACTTGGCAATGGGAACAGCTTTATGGATTTGCTTGTATTTTGATCTGTTTGTGGTTTCTTATAGAGGGAGTGACTCTTGAGCAAAATGCCAAGTGCCTATTCAGTTATAAGTGTTATTGTTTCATAATGCACTAAAATATCACATTTAGAATATGGCATCTGTGAACTGAAGGTTATATTTTTGGCAGCCTGGGAAAACTCTTCAGTTAGGGAAATGTTGGCATTTTCTAAAATTTACTGTATAATTCTGAAAAGTACAGATATACTTCAGCTGAAATGTGCCTTTTTAAAGTCCACTTACCTCTAAATGTGAAGATGGAGAAAATTGTACTAACCAAGTACAGTTACCAAGTACATGCATTTTAACTCTCTTTTGGTGATATCTATGAGGGGTGTTCAAGTCAAACTGGAACTATTGATTTTTTAGAATAACAGAACACAGATATGAGACTAAAAACTAGCTCAATTTCTCTATCTGAAGCTATGGTTGGACTGCCTTCACGTCTGATACTCTGGCCCCCCAGGATCTCCAAACATGTGGAAATGGCTTGGAGTGATAGCGGATGTGGCAAGAACTCCCAGCCGAGTTCCTGTAATGTGCAAGTGGTGTTTGTGAATGATCGTATGTACAGATCCCACACACAGTGTCTCTTCTGCAAGTTGGCATAAAGTTATTAGTCGACACTCGCTAAATGTTCACATTAGCGACTGCACTGGATTCCGAGCCACCTCGGCCAGGATCGTCATGCACAGACATACAGTCTTCCTTCGCATGGTTCAAATATTTTACTGCGGCTACGGGTCTCATCACTAGACTGTGTTTGAAGTATTCTGTAAATTTCAATCGGTTTTATTCTTTCACTCACAAGAAATTTCATCACAAGTCCCCGTTTGACTTGAACACCCCTCATATTTATGACTTCAAAGGTGTCAAAGTATGTACTGTATAGGCCAAAAAAAGACCAAAACCTAATTTTTTATGTGTTTTTTCCCAGACTGCCATATACAGTACGCAACATTTTAACACAGTCAGTGTCAGTATTTATAACTCTAGATAGCTGCTTTATGTAACAGTACATGATTAATAAAAAGATTTTTGCACAGCGTAAAAGGGGGATGCTTAAGTTAATTCCGCTGCTTTTGGCACTTTGCTTATGAGTCACTCCTTAGCGTGTCCTCCAGCATTTGCGCTCTCTGCCAATTATCTCTCCTCCAGTCTATCTGTCAATACAGTACCTTTAAAACTTGCAAAGAACCTTGCAGATTATGGCCAGGTCTCTGGCTAAAGCACTGGGATATGTGTGAGTTATTATATGGAGAGTGAGGAAAGGGAAGGCTAGTTGTCAGCATGGAGTGGATTTATATTATTAAAAAATCTCATAAGTCTATTCTCAACTGTCTGAGGTTAGCATAGGGGCAGGTGGGGGGGTAAAGCTGCCTCCAACTTTCCTGCTTAAACAATCCTCTCAGTCATTCCTTTACATTCTTTCCTTGCTTCTCTTTTTTCTTCCACGTCCAACTTAACTCCAGTGTTTAATGGCTGAATGCAATTTCTCTCCCTGAACCTCCCCTATATGACTTCCTAGGTTCCCAGCTCAATACACAGACACCCCTCAGTTTATCCTGACACCAGGCAGGGGACACCACTCACTTTCGCCGTGTTGCACGGACACGTCCCTGTCGTGCAGGTAGTAACGACGCAAAAAGAAATGCAATCCCTTCCATCTCTGCACTCTCCTTACTACTACTACTACTACTACTTATTATTATTATTATTATTATTATTATTATTACTATTATTATTATTATGCACCAGCATAATAATAATGGCAAAAAATGCTGCTGTGGACTGGATGTACCTCTTGAGGTTGGATTTAATGAGTCAGTAAACAGCATAGCAGGACATGTTTTCTACTAAAATCGCATGAACTTCATAAGAACGCATACAGTCTGGAGTGTTTGATCTCTTAAGAACGCAAAAGCTTTATCACTGAAGCAAAATCCACCTGCTTTTTTTTTTTTTTTTTTTTTTTACTTTTTTGAGTTTCCCTGCAAATGAAAGCATTTTTTTTTTTTTTTTTTTTTTTTTTTGCTTGATTGCTGGATTTTTTTCTCTTGCCGCCCTTGGTTCCTTCTCATTTTAGCATTGAGATTTGCATTGAGCAAGTCAGATTAGCAGTAAACTGTGGAAATGCATGGGCAAGATCACCAACACATCATTCAGGTGATCAGTAAGGTCTACAGTAAAGTTTAGAACTGCTGAATTAATTCATTTTGTCTCATTTTATAAGTGTCTTATTCAGTACTAGTGTCATTATGCATAAATTACCCAATGTAACTAGGGCTGCAACTAAACTGAATCTGTTGATCTATTAATTGATCAGTTGGTTTGACTATTTTAAAAAGACACATGAGGGATGATTTAATTATAAACAAGACTAAATAAAAACATTCCTTTTCAGCATTTCCGGAAAGTAATACTACCACAGAGCTCTGGTTATTAATTGCAGTAAAATATATAATATATGCTCATGTCCATTTTTTTTATACACCCAAACAAACTGTCATGGTATACCTTAACTTTTTTGCTTTCCACACACTTTGTTTTGCAACTACAAATTGGAGTGTAACCAATGGACCCATGGCTCAATCACTACAAGAGAGTCGTACCTGCATTTTTCATGCAAATCAAACAAGTCAAAATAAAAGTAAAAGCCAATTAACAACACTTGGATGATAAGTTAGTTTTGCTTTACATATTTGTGCAATACGAATCATTTCTGGTCTGCAGAAGCTTTGTGGTTGACTCCCAGCATAGTTGATGTGAACTGAAAGCAGGACGGTGATTTGATATACTGTAGGTGTGACAAAACATACAGTACAGTGCAAAAGTCTTGAGTCACATTTGTGTCCAAAGAGCCAGACTTTCCTGTATTTTTAATGTACTGTAGTATCGAAGAATAGTGCCCGAAGCCTGAATGTCTTTTTTGGGTTAAATTTTTGCCAAGTTTTTGGCAGTCCAGTCTCTGTACTTAACCAGTTTTAGACGAATTGTGTTTGACCGTTAAGCCTTACAGTGACCTGTAAATCATTCAAGAATAAATAAAATCTAACTTAAGGCATGAACCAGTGAGGAACAGGTGCATATGCCAACAGATGATCAGGTCGGTGATTAGTATAAATCGGGTGATGCTGAATGCTGAGTGGATGGAACAGACGAAAGGGGAAATGAGGTTGCTGCTGAGGTTGTTACATAAACATATAAACATCTTCCATAAAACTATGGAAGATGAAGAAATAAGGAGTAGCCAGTAATGTGTATACTGTAACGTGTGTGTGTGTGTGTGTGTGTATATATATGTTGTACACTGTATACAGTATTATGTGTATGTTTGTTAAAACAACTGGGTTATAAAATAGCCAATAAGTCAACTAGTTTTGCTGCTTGTGGTGTGAGGTAGTGTATGCGCTGAAATTTGTTGCTGCTTTTATTTTATTTCTTTATTTTTAATTTTTTCTGAATTTTCTCGATTTTGACATTTTAATGTTGCAGCCCTGAATGTAACTCCTGGGTATATTCTTTCAGATGTAACAGGACATTGTCTTTCAGGTAATTACACATCTGATGAGGGTGAAGGTAATTGCATTTGTATGAACTGCTGGCTTGTCTTTTTTTATTCACTAAATCAACCATAAAATATGCCATAAAATTCTATATCCATGTCTGCCTAAATATACCATTAACTTGGCAGCAATTGACAAAAGGACTCTTATCAGGATAAGCTTTTATAGGTTTATGTAAGTTATCAGAAAGTGCTTATGTAGCATGTAACAGGAACATCTGTATACAAATGTTATGCTCACCCAGTTACACATCTGTAATTACGCGAGACGGAAAGTCATGTTACATCTGTCAAGATGCATGTGTCTGTACACTTTCTATTCTTACGTTCATACAGTTGTTTATACGCTACAGTAATTTAATGCAGTATTTTAATTTTATGCAGTAGTGTAGTGCACACTACAGTTGCATATGTAAAAAAAAAAAAAAAAAAAAAAACAGGTCTTAGAAACACAGAGTGAGTGAAGTGGAACACTTTGAAAATGAAAATGATGCATTTTGTCTCTTATGACCTGATCATGCTAGCTGCTACTGGATGCTCGAGCCAACGTGGAGGGGGCGTTGCAGGATGGAGCCGAGAACTATGCTGAAACACCGCTCCAGCTGGCCTCTGCTGCAGGTGACAAAGCAATCCTCAGCAACATGTCATTCAGAGAGGTTTTCCTCAGTGGGGATCTCAGTGTTAGTGTTTACGGCAAGCTGACCACGGAGAGGCATTCCCTATTGTGTTTGGTTCTGTTCATGGTTTCTTCCTCAGTGAGTTTCTTCCTTGCTGTCATCACCTCCAGTTTGCTTATTACTGTTAAATTTCAATTTTATATTCAGATTTAAGTAAAACTGCTTTGTGACCATGTCCGGAGTTATCTTAAATTCTCTATGTAATAAAATTTAATTGTTCTGCTAATGCATTAACTTTCACATTCCAATTTATTTCCTCATAGTAGAACTTAAGTTCTTGCCACTATTATTACAGTAATACCACAGTGGTTGTAGCTCTAGCAGTACTGTCACCTGTGAGACAACTATTAACTCTAAAGGACCGTCAACAGATATTAATTTTTACGAACATCTTGTAATACCCTAGTATCCCAGAAAAAATAATATTTTTTGGCATGCAATCCATTTGTATCACCTTGAATATCAACCTTCTGTCGCAAGCAGACATGCATATCAATTTATCAAATGTTCACTCTGCATGTCACATCTTCAGAATCATTCCATAATTTGGGGTACATTTCATGAAGATAAGTATATTTATTCTTAATATTTTTAATATCTAGTTTTTTTTCCTTCCAAAGTATTATATTTTACCTTGTTAAATGTTTCATGTTATAATGTCATAATGTTACCAACTTGCTTTTGCAGTTGTGCAATTCTTGGTTTTAAAATAATGACTAAGAACCGTTGGGATTACCAACAACTATTTCTTTAATTTATTTCAAAATAAATAAATACTATATTTAATGCTTTTCGCTTTTAAATGATTTTAATATATCAATGTATTACCCCTTAATCAAGCAAAGAACCACATTTGGAAACTTCTGTGGGATTTCTATATTTTTCTGGGGTTTTTTTATTTTTTATTTTTGTATTTTGTCAAGATGGCATGGTGGCTTAGTGGTTGGCACTGTGGTCTCGCACCTCCAGGGTCGAGGGTTCGATTCCTGCCTCCGGTCTGTGTGCATGTTCTCCTCAAGCTTGCTGAGTCTTCTCCAGATACTCTTTTTTCCTCCCACAGTCCAAAGACATGCAGATTTGCCTAATTGGTGTTTCCAAACTGCCTGTGGTGTGTTTGGTATGTGTGTGCCTTTTAATGCATTGGCACTCTGTCCAGGGTGTACCCTGACTTGTGCCCCAAGTCTCTTGTGATAGACACCCCCCCCGCCCCCCCCGTATACAGGATAAAACGGTATAGACAATGTATGTGTATGTATGTATGTTACTGTAACTTGCTTTGTTAAAATTGATTTAGATATTTAAAAGTTAACATCTGATATTATTAATGAATACCATAAGTAATGTTGCAGAACATATTCTAAAAATATCATACTACAAATCCAGACAAAAACATGGCCACAATTTTCTCTTCTTCTACAACACAAAAACCCAAAAGAGGCATGAATATGAATGAGATCAAAAGATTATAAATGAGACCATTTATTATATTTACCTAAACAGTTTCTTGCATGATTTTAAAAATCACTTAACTAGTCCACTTAGCCTAAAGGTCCCCAGTCAGGAGGCATTCGAAGCTTACTTGATTAGGTGCTCAGGTCTAGTAAATGCCTCCATCATCTTTTATTTTTCCTAGCTAAAGGATATCAAGGCTGAGCAGAAGATCTTAGACAGAAATGTCCATCTGCACACTGCAAGAGTGCTTTAATGTGGCTGTAAAGGAAAGTGCGATGTTAAGGGGTTGTTTGAGGCTCATCACATCCAAAACTCATCAACCCTCATTCCTTGCGCTCCATTTGACATTCAGCTGGTCAATTACCCCAGCACTTGTATCTGCAAGGTTTTTTTCTTTAATGCCAAGACACTTTTCACTTCACTATCCTGTACAGATGTGCAAAGGACAAGACAGTGATTTCCATTCTGTGAAAACTGGCCGTTGGTCATTTTTTTAGACGCGATTGCGGCATTTGTACATTCTGAACTGTAATGATTTTTTTTTTTTTTTTGATAGAAGGGCTTTCAATGTGTAATGTAGTGTATTGTAATACGACACCAGATTTCATGTGTGTGTAGAAAAATAAACCCATATTGTAGAAAAATGGTCAATACTTGTTCAGATGGCTTGTAGACGAATAAACATCTGCTGTTGGAGCAAGTCACTGAATGTTGGCCATATGTCAACTGTGCACAAATTTTCATCCATCTCTGTAAATCTGTGTAGAAATGTACTGTGCAAATCAGATTTACACTATAAAAGGAAAAAAAATGTCAAGCAATGTTTTTTTTTGTGGGGAATGTTGTCTGGACCTAAGGGGTTACAGTATTACAGGGTGTAGAATTTCTTTCACTCTTAATACAGAAATCCTTCATCAGTTTTCAACACCATGGAGAGAGAACGAAGATCAAATCCAGTGTGTCTGGAATCCTGTTCAATTAACTGAATTCGTTCAATTAACTGAATTCAAGATTCAAGAGAGGATTAAAAAGAGGGAAAATGAGCATTGTCTTAGTTGGTAGGCTAAAGTCATAGGTGCCATGTCTGTCGACTCCAAGAAATAAGTATACAGTGTATGGCATGTGAATCAGCTTGTAGGCAAAGTGTTTTTTTCCCCTTATTCCATAGCGTGGAAGTGGGGACATTGATTGACACTTAAAAGTTTTGTTTTCACTATTAAGAGCTTTTTGGTAGAAAAATTATACATGTTTATTTTTTCAGTACTATACATATTTATTTCTGATTTCCAAACATTAGTATTCCAGCAAAAAGTTTAATCTCACAGGAAAATATCTGTAGGCCATATTACGTAAAATACCACTTTTCAGACGAAAAAAAGAGAGAGAGAGAGAGAGAGAGAGAGAGAGAGAGAGAGAGAAAGCTGCTGGGATTTGCATGAATAAAAAAAAAGAAGCAGGTGCAACAAAGTCCTCAGAAGGACTGCGATTTAAGACGCGCCCACAGTTGGACACATGCGCAGTACGCTGTCAAAAGGTGCGGTTTCCACACATCTGGCACAAAACTACTCATAACTTCACTTCTACTAAACATTTTTATTTCATTTATTATGCAGGTTTAACTTCAGGCAAATACCTAAGTGCTGGCAAAGTTTTATTAAATGCTGTCCGGCCAGTGCCTGATGCCACTTTTGCATGCTGTGCCAGCCCCAAGCCCGGATTTAAAAAAATGGGACGGTTGCGTCAGCTGTGTGTGGATCGGATGGTCCGCTGTGGCGACTCCTTGACAGGAGCAGCCGAAAGAAGGTTTAGATAAAATACTAATACTAAAAATTGATAGGGAGCTAATCACATTGCTGTCATCTAAATAACATTTTTAGACTACTTTATTACTATATTACTATATTACTACTAAATTGGGTATTTAAGTCAACAATCTACTAATCCTGGGCTCCAGAGTGGTGAAAGACTATCTGTATCATCCAGAGGGTTGGAAACTGATGATGTCACATTCTCCGGGAGTCCTAGGGAGCAAAATTGGCTGTGCTCTCAGACAAGAGTGGTGGCATAACTCACAGTTCTACATCAACTGTAGCTAAACATGGGTGTCTATGGGTTCACACAAGCAGATTGGGGGGTGGCACTTAACTCTGAGTGTCCCCCTTATGCCCCCCTTCTACCAAACGGTGCATAAACAGCAGTTCAAAAAGATTTCAGGGATGCAAACGATAGCCTTTGCACCATTTATTTATTTATTTATTTTTTTTTTTTTTCCCAGCCAAATTTATATTTCAAAAATAAAGTGTATTTTTTTCTATTGGTTTATTTTTTTAAATCTGACATAGAGATCACCGCTAAATGATCTCTCTCTTTTCCTATTGAAGATGATCTTAAGATTATTGTCCTCTAGAGAAACTGGACCTACAGTATATTATTTGTACTTTTTAAAAAAATCCACACAACTCATCTTTTAAAAGGAAAACCAATTACTTTCAGTGCCTCTAATGCAGATGCAGCACATTTCCATGTTACTCATTATTCTCATTTAATTGAGTGTTTTTTTTTTTCTTTTCTTTTCTTTTTTTTTTTTATTCAGGTGTATTTACCCGAAAAATGCTTCGGGCGAAAGAACGGCTTTTATCTCGAACGTAATTCATCAAGCACAGTCAGGCAGATCATAAATAACTCTTTTCCAGTGTAATCATTTAACACAGTGTCTTCCAATACTGGTCCTCAAATAACCCTTCTCTGCATACATAAGTAGAGCTATTCATACACGCAGGAGTCAACACATCAGCTCATTAACAAGCACTTCGTGAAAGCGTGTGTTGATGATCGGAGGTTTTCTGTGCAGCATTCCTGCAGGCTGATTGTGAAACACAGGTGTAACCTATTTTATGTTAATTTGTTAATGAGAAC
The DNA here is from genome assembly GCA_030014215.1 of Clariallabes teugelsi. NCBI lineage: Eukaryota > Metazoa > Chordata > Actinopteri > Siluriformes > Clariidae > Clariallabes > Clariallabes teugelsi. The sequence goes on from JAQMYG010000004.1 coordinate 8,767,443, forward strand.
GTGAGTTTAATCAGGTGTGTTGACAGCAGGGAAAATACTACAGTGGGAAAAGTATGCGGTGCGGGCTCGTTTGAATGAAACGATAAGCTTTAAACAGCCCTGATTATATTTAAATGGAATTGTTAACATGTATTCGTTTAAAAGAAGAGTTGTAATTAAAATAATTACACTTGATCTGGCATAGGGCTTTTTACAATAGATATTCCCACAAAGCAGATTTGCGGCAATCTGGATGTAGATTTTGAAAAGATGACATGAGGAAGAAACCATAAGAGGAACCAGACCAAAAAAAAAAAAGGAAAATCCTTCCTTTTTTAAAAAAAAATCATTTCTTTTTTACTTTCTAAAATGGATGTTCAGTACGGATAATAATGTGCAATAATAATGAAACAGATTAATAAGATATATGTACTTCCTCTTTGCTTCGCTTACAGGCAATTTTGAGTTGGTCAGTCTGCTTTTGGAGAGGGGAGCAGACCCCTTAATTGGAACCACATACCGCAATGGCATTACTTCGACTCCTCTAGGGGATATGAACTCATACAGCCTTGCTGCAGCACATGGGCACAGGTAAAACACACATACTGTATAAAGAACATTTGTTTTCCCCTAATGCAGCATAATGTATCAAGGGTCGATTCAGTCCCACTTTATGTATCTACAATGGCGTTCAAGTCAAACCGGGACTTCCATAGTAGTAGTCCCGTGAGCAGAAGAATGAAGGTGTAAAACTGATTGACATCTGAGGATTTCAAGCACAGTCCGTTGATGAGACTCTTAACAGCAATAAAATATTTGAATGGTTGAAGCGTTTTAAAGAAATTGCAGTCGTCCCCCTGAACATTCAGCGAGTGGAACACCTGATCCTTAAAAGTCGATTGTTGGCAACTTGAGAAAGAGACGCACTTGTCTGTGGGAACTATAAACACAATCACTCACAAGCATTTCTGAAAGGTGAGTGCACATCGCGGGCCTGGAGAGCCCTCTGCCTCTGACCAGCGCAGAAGATTGCTAATCTGCACTGGGTTAATGAAACATTTCGACACATACAATCCAGGCAGTCTGATCATGGCTCCTGCACACTGAGAAAACTTTCTACAATGATGGTATCCAAGCACTAGTGACACACTGGGATACTGTAAGTGCATTAGTGTTGCAGGGGATTATACAGAGAAATAAAGACAGATTTTACTTCCATGACTGTGTGCTGTTATTCTACACAATACAAAGTCTCAGTTTGGCTTGAACGCCCTTTTGTTTAGTCCTTACAATATTCATATCTGTCAAATTGAACCAAAAGAGTCTGTACCAGAAGTGTTTTTTTGTTTTGTTTTGTTTTCTTGTGTCCTTACTACCGTATATTGGAAACACTGGAACAACCGGAAATGAAGATTTTTATTCACATATTATACAAAACATAGGATATCTAATAACATTTGATCAGATTTACTTTAGTTTTAAGGTTTGTTACATTCCAGAGAAAATTGTAAATGTCACTGGGCTTGCTGTTGTCTGTCTACTATGAAGCTGTGATGTAGGTTAAATAATGTCATTTAAGCAGCATTATAATAATAATCATTATAATAAAGAACTTTTTATAGTTTAACAACAGCCAAAAACGTACACAATGATCCACTGTGTTGGATCCAATGTATTGTTATGAATGCAGATGGCATGGTGGATTAGTACATAGTAGTTACTCAACTCACACCTCCAGAGTTGGGGGTTCGAATCTCTAATCCTCTTGTGTGTGTGTGTG
>JAQMYG010000004.1:8773587-8784093 GCA_030014215.1 Clariallabes teugelsi
TAGAATTTTGTCAATAGGAGCAACTTTTAGGCTTAAGATGCTTTGTGAATACGGGCCCAGGAATCTACCCACATTAATTAGTTGCCGGATTGAAATACAGTATAGCGCTTTGATGACACCGTAGTGTACCGCAGGTTCTACAATGAGTTCAGGTTCTACGTTTATGTACAATATAGTGTCACCAATACTGTTATCATTTTTCTTTGCTTAGGGATTTTTTTTCTGCTTTTTTTTCTTCTCAAATGTTCTGTTCAAGGTAAGAAAAAAAAACAAAATGCCTGCCATTGGAAGTTGCAGCTTAAGCGTGGATGATTCATGTAGTTATTTATTTCATAGTGTCACATTTTAAGATTTAATTCTTCCCCTAAATGGCTACCCATTCTTCGTTCCAAAAAAAATCAATTTCAATCAGACATACAGACAATCGCACTAAAATTAATACACCTTTTCACCAGAGTCGATATTCTGCAAGAAAAAAAAAAGCATTTATGTTCAAAGAATTTTGAACATCTGAGATTGAGATGTTTTTAGCTCTTCAACATTCACATGTCAAGTGAATTTTGGGGTCCAGCATGGCTAAATTTAGTATTTAAAATTCACAATGTCTGAGTGTAATTTTGTGTCTTTAGCATGCATTTACACTTGTTGAAGTCGTAATTACAATTTGGGACTACTACAAAAGATCCTATGTCATACTGCGTGAAGACACGCTACAAACAAACAACTGATTTCTGCGGTTAAACCAGGCAGGAGTATAATGAGAGGATGCGACTCTGTTAGTCTTTGTATCCAAAGTTCACAACTGCAACTTTCCGTCTCAGCCTCTTTAACTACATGGTCATTAGACAACTTGTGCTGTGCACCTTTCTAATGCATTCATTAAAAAAAAGTAAAATTCCCTATAAGTAACCAAGTTTTTTCTATTAAAAAATATTTTTAGCTAGAATTTGCCTAACCCAGTCCTACTAGAGTTAGATACTGGAGTTAATGCTAGTCTAATCTGGAATTACCATACTAGTTTAGTTACAGTATATATAACTGTTAAACACATAGCAAAACCTGCCTCAGAATGCCTTTTCAAATGAGACGGAGTCCATGGCCTTTAGCGAGGCAAACAAATGCCTCATTTTAAGTCTTTGCTTACTTCTGTTGAATGAGAAGGTCACGGTCACTGCAGATGACAAATTAGCATGATTTTTAGTATTTCCTTATTACCTTAATAAGATATTTAATTGAGCCCACTTATTTGCTATGTAACTTGAGAGAAACCCTTGGAGATTTATGCAACTTACTAAGTCTAAAAAAAAAATTTAAGGAGTAAAAAGTTAATTTTTATACTTTTACAAAATGTAATTTATGAAAAGTATTTTTTTTTTAATATTATACTTTTATATATTACATTGTTTTTTAAAATATATTTTAAGATATATATAAATAAATATGCATTAAACATATACTAAATACCCCAAAATTATATTTAAAAAATACCCAATTATATTTCACTGCTGGCAGGAAGGAAAGTCGTATAGTTCAGCATTCTATCTCTGTTAAGGTTTTTCTGTGTGTTTCTATAGAAACAACTCATTTCTACATCTAAGAGGAATCTCCCATCCATTATCTTGTAATTTCACTATTTCTGACATGGCCAACGTGAATGTACTGTATAATCTCACACTAGCATTTGACTGGTTTTGTTATTATCCTCTGTGACTTATAATTGTAGACAGGCTACAAAGAGGTACTGCTCAAGCTTAACAATGCTATAATTTAAACTAATATAGGATTTGATCACCTTACTTTATTAGCCCCTAAGTCTTAACCACTCAGCCTCTAGCATTAACATTCATATAGGTACATGTACCTGAATGCTGAATGTAGCCCAGTATCTTAGGCGTCACTTAAAAATATCTGTCTGTTTTTAATATGGGCGTGTGAATGTTCAATAATGTATAATTTTAGTGACTCTCTCTGTATGTTTGCCTGTAATTTACAGAACGAAGTAATAAGCCAGCAGTTAGCTGTAATCTTCACCCAATGCTACGGGCCGTTTCCAATCCCCAAGATGACAGAGATCAAAAAGAAACAAACCTCACGACTGGGTAAGGAACGCACCGGTGACCTACTTAAAATCTCACTCAAATATAGTTTTGCTCCATCTGTCTTCAGTTACAAAATCTGTCTGTGCTTTCTATAAATGCGTGGACTTCGCCTAGATGCAAATACCAGTGAACTCTTTTTATTGAATAGTGATTATAGGGAAAAGCAGTCTGCTCCAGCATTATTAGGACCTTTGGTAAAAGTAATATCACAATTTTCTTCGAGGTTCCTAGCATTGCCTACATAGAGGTGATGTGTTTTCTTCCTTTGTCATAATGTGCTTCTGTTTATATTTTGTAATATGTCTGTTTTGTCTCCAACCCTCTTATATAAAATGTAATACATTGATATGGATTTTTAATATATTGTACTTAATATATTGACATATATGGTGCATATATGAAATCAGTCCTTTTCATGTATGGGATATATCTGTAGTAAGTATACTGTAATGCTAGTGTGTGTGTGTGTGTGTGTCATGTGGTAATTGACAAAATAGAGTACAGTATGGTTAAAGATCATTTGTTGATATGTAAGCAATATACTGTGCTTCTCTTTAGTTACATGTATGGGTAACATATAATTTTGACATTTAGTGGACATACATACATCACAATATATTGAAATTGGTATACATTTTTAATATACACACACCGGCCACTTTATTAGGTACACCTTACTAGTAGTGGTTGGGATCACTTTTGCCTTCAGAACTGCCTTAATTCTTCATTGCATAGATTCAGCAAAGTGCTGGAAATTTATTAGCGATTGTCATGACAGCATCACACAGTTGCTGCAGATTTGGTGGCTGCACGTCCATAACGTTAATGTCTCATTCCACCACATCCCAAAGGTGGTCTATTGGATTGAGATCTGGTGACTCTGAAGACCATTTAAGTACAGTGAACTCATTGTCATGCTTATAAAAACAAGTTTGAGATGACTTGTAACATGGTGCGTTACTCTGTAGTCATAAAGAGAGAGACATGATCAGCACTCAGGTCAAGTATTTAATTTAAATGCTGCTCAATTGGCACTTAGGGGTGTATGTCAAGAAAATATCCCCCATACTTTTTCATATGTTTTGTTGTTACCATCCGAATTACGTGACAGAAATCAAGACTTATCAGACCAGGAAACATTTTTCCAAACTTGTATTGTCTGATTTTGGTGAGCCCATGCCAATTGTAGCCTCAGTTTCTTGTTCTTAGTTGACAGGAATTATACCTGGTGTAGTCTTAGCCAATCTGCTTTAAGGTTTGACGTGTTGTGCATTAAGAGATGTTCTTCGGCATACCCCGGTTGTAACGAGATGTTATCGGAGTTGTTGCCGTTCTGTCAGCTCAAACCAGTCTGGCCATTTCCCTACGACTTCTTGCATTTTCAAATCAACCAGGCATTTCTCTGTAAACACTAGAAATGGTGTAAAAATCCCAGTAAGTCACTAGTAAGACTAGTCAGTCTGGCACCAACAACGCCAAGTTCATAGTCACTTAAATCACCCTTCTTCTCCATCCTTATGCTCGGTTTGAACTTCAGCAATTTGTCTTGGATATGTATACATACCTAAATGAATTTACCTTACTGTCATATGATTGGCTGATTACATATTTGCAGTAATGAGAAGTTGAGCAGGTATACCTAATGATGTGGCTGGGGAGCGTATAGGACTTTGTATGTAACGTTTATGAAAAACTTTCTGATATATGGGAATATATTACATTTCCTTATGCGAGCTATCATGTAGACAGTTCTACTCATCGTGTTCCTGTTTTATCTTTGTTCCATGTGAAGTCCTGTTAAGTGTCATCACCTTATATATTTTTTCACCTTATGGTGCTCTCTGCCTGTCTATTATTGCTTGGATTCGCTCTAATTAATGATATTACTGTATGCTGAATATCACCCATATGCATGTTACAGGAAATGTCTCTGTTGTTAATTATGTCAATCTCACATTAGAAGTATGAGTCTATTGAAGTTTTTAAGAATTGCCCACGTCGCAATTCTTGCCACCCCTGCTTTTAGTACTTTGTTCAAAATAAATCTGTGAGGCCATTGATCCCAATTAGGTTCTCAGTGATGTTGGAGTTAACAACAGTCACTTAAAATGAACAGTAGGGATTTGGTTCTATATTACCACACTCTTTTTACACCAAACCTTGTTTGTCAAAAACTCTATTTTTGTCTCGTTGGAATACAAAACCTGGATCCAAGCAGTATAGCATCTAGCGAGCTCCATGTGCTTGGGTTTGGAATACAGCAGACTCTTTTTTGTGGCATGCCTTCCAAAGAGTGTGTTAGCTTGGAGGCGGCATCTAATTGTAGATTTGGAGAATTGGTGGCCCAGAGAAAGCACCAGAAATTTCCAGCTGTGATTGAAGAAATTGTTGCCTCTTCCAACATTCTTCTCACTGAATGGGGGCAAAATATTGAGAGCCCACTTGCATACATTTGTGCATTCGGTGATGCCTTTGTCCAGAGCAACTTTATCTCATTGTACATCTGAGCAGTCGAGGGTTAAGGGCCTTGCTCAAGGGCCCAACAGGGACAACTTGGTGGTGGTAGTGGGGCGGTCGAACCTGGGACCTTCGGGACAATCTTTGCTAAGTTATGTGCTGATCGGATGGTCCGCTGTGGAACCCCTTTGACGGGAGAAGCCAAAGGCCAACAGTTATCGCACTAACAATAAGAAGCTGTGAGCCATGTACATATTTTTATCCGTTTTCATGTCTTTGTTCGGTAATCTACATCATACTGATAAACAGTTAAGGGAATTCGATTAAGGGAGCATACTCCAATAGAACACAAAGTTTTTTTTTTAGTTTTTTTTTTTAACTACATTATGAACCTGACAGTTTAAGGAAGCCATTCGAGCTTTTCAGAACACAGAAATGTTGCAAAATACAGTAGTTTCCCAACACTAAGTGAGGGGACTAGAGAATTTTTTTTCTCCAAGTTTGGAGGAACACTACTGCCATCTAGGCAACACATAAAGAATTACAAGACATAGGCAGTGCAAACACTCGCTCTCACTCATTGACCTTCTATACTGCTTTATCCTGTATCCAGGGTCGCACGGGGGCCTGGAGCCTATCCCAGGAGGCTTAGAGCACAAGGCGGGGGTACACCCTGGACAGGGTACCAATCCATCGCAGGGCACACACACATACATACATACACACACACACTCTCAAACTACGGGAAATACTGATAATACTGGGAAATTTGGGAACGCCAATTAGCCTAACCTACAGGTCTTTGGACTGTGGGAGGAAACCGGTAGTGCAAACAGTTCTTGTTTATTAACATGTACGGTATACTGTTCTATAACACTCTGAACTTTGAAAAGGCCTTTGTTTAAGTTGGATTAAACCTCTTATCCCTGGTGCTTCCTCAGATCCACACTTCCTGAATAATAAAGAGATGTCAGATGTGACGTTCCTGGTGGAGGGAAAACCATTTTATGCCCACAAGGTGTTGCTTTTCACAGCATCAGCAAGGTAACCGCGAAAGAAAAGTAACTTATCATAAATACGTTCATTAAAGCTTGTTTCATAAAAAAAATTAATACTTGTTTTTGCTTTTTTTCCCCTCCATTTAGGTTTAAGTCTCTGCTCTCTAATAGACCTGCTGCAGAGAACACGTGCATCGAAATTAGTCACGTCAAGTACAACATTTTTCAGGTTGGACCGCTATTGCGCTATTGCCGTAAAATGCTAGACTCGTAGATTGCCTTGGTGTATCATGTGCACTAAATGTTTTGTACGTGTGTGTTGCAGTTGGTGATGCAGTACCTGTACTGTGGTGGCACTGAGTCGCTGCACATCAGAAACACTGAAGTCATGGAGGTATCGAAGAAGCATTTCTGTTCCTCTCTTTATCACTTTGCATATTATTCATCTCCTCATCCATCCTCTGCCTCTCATTTGTCTCCTTTATTCAATAGGATGTGCCATAAAAAAAAGAGATAGCTCTCATGATTTCCAGCTCATGCTTGCCAAGCCATTGAATCATCTTTATTTGTCATGAAAATAATAACTTTTTAAATATCCTGAAAGTTATATCCATAACCATAACAGGGGGCAAAATGTACTTTACCTAATTGCCTCCATCAGTCAGATTGAACGCAACATTTCAGGGCCATTGCTGTAATTGTTCCCTCACTGTTAATTCTACAAACCTCCATATGAATCGCTTTTACTGTCCATTGCTTTATATGAGCCTGGAAACCTGATCATTAAGTCTTCTCGCTGTCTGTTTTGCAGCTCCTCTCTGCAGCCAAGTTCTTCCAGCTTGAGGCCCTCCAGCGACACTGTGAGATCATCTGCTCCAAGAACATCACCATAGAAACCTGTGTGGACATTTACAAGCATGCCAAGGTGAGAAAGCATATTTTGAAATCCTTCACAAGAAAAGCTTTGTGCGTTTTAAAATGTTATCTCTGAAAAAAATGAACCCGGTAAACATTTGATTAAAGAATTTTGACAGCATGTATCTGATATCAAATCTTGCTGTAGCATGCAACTGTGCTGATCAGAACCAAACATTGTGTGTGTGTGAGGAATTCATAAGGTTTTGGACATTTTTTCAGTCTTGTCAATAGATTTTTTAGAACTAAAAAAAAAATACAAAAATCACAAAAAATGATGTGCGAAATGTGTTTCTCAGTTCCTGGGGGCCACAGAGCTGTCAACCTTCATCGAAGGCTACTTTCTGAAGAACATGGTGCTTCTGATTGAGCTGGAGACCTTTAAGCAGCTCCTGTACGAGGGACCCACTGAGAACACGGGGCCAGGCCCTTCCTACGATGTGCTCCAGGATCTGGAACAAACCCTGGCCACTCGCATCCACTCCATCCATCTCTCCTCTTCCAAGGGCTCTGTTGTCTGATCCCTCTCGTCCGAATCCAGTGGAAGATTTCACTCATTTTGGCCTGCTGTATGACTTTCAGTATCTGCCGCAGGCTCCTTTTGGTGTCTTTCGCTAATTTCTAGGATGAATGTTTGTAAGCAGTTATGAAATCCACTGATCTGTACCAGGAGGTTGCAGGTCTGTTTTTTTTTTTTTTTTTTTTTTTTTTTTTTTCAATAAACCTCAAAGACGAACATGCTATTTCACAGGATATATTATCTGTCATGCTAACACTTAGCCAGCATTCTGATATGTAATCGCTGGGCAAAAACAAACATTTTTACCGTTAAAGATGTCATCTTCACTCAGCTTAAGCTCTCGTGGACGCTGCAGATATTCAGTAAGCGAAGAACCATCAACTTGGGGTTTAGTCACTGCGTTGTTCCTCACATTGTCGAGCATCAGATAAGACAATATTAGGTTTTTCCTTCCACCATTCACATTCAAGATGAATGTGATAGATCAGAAATGCTCTAATTACAGACTTAAAAGTGAAACCACTGAACCAATATGCTAAATCTAATTACAGTACATCTTTGATATTAATGTTCCATTCGCAAATCATCTAGCTATTTATTTATTCTATGCCTTTTGTTTGAGTTTACATTATTTGTAGCAGTAAATAAGGATTAGTCTGGAGCAGTGGACGAATTATTTGCAGAGTGTAAAAAAAATTATTATTATTTTTTTTTTTGTACAGCAAGATTTTGTCTAATCTTATTTAATGATAGACTTGGTCTGTAGTTAGGAAGCGGTCTGTCGTACTGCCCTTGCTAATTGCATTCTCCTAGGTAACGCATTATTGTCCTTGCTGTAGGATGTCCTATGCTACATGTCCCAGGTTTTATTTTTGTCTTTTTTTTTTTTTTTAGTTTCCCGCTCAGTTTAAATGATCTATGAAACCACCACTGTGCTTAGTACACTGAAAACTGAGCAGCTCATCCTTGCCTTGAGGTTGTGAGAAAAAAAATCAATATTCTATTTCAATAAACTGCATTGGCCCTTTGCAGCCTTTACGTTTTTTAATAAAAAGAAAACAAAGGGAATACAAAAAAAAAAAAAAAAAAAAAACACAGTGCCATTGAACTCCATCAGAACGTCATTAAAAGGACGAGTCTTCTTAAATTCCAAACTGTGGACGCAAAGTGTGTGGGACACCCTGCTGTGCGATAAGAGACAGCCATTTTCGTGGACTTTGGAAACTAAAAACCTTTACAGGAACATGCCAACACACTGATCAGTACCACTATGACTCTATGAAGTGTACATACTGTACTGCAAATCCACATCTGCACCTCTGCTTTGGTTATACTGGACGTGATGCCAAGCGCAAGTGTTACTGTTTTAATCGTGAAATCCCGTCATTGCCAAAATGCATGTCTTGTGTTAGTTTTTTTTTTTTTTTTTTCCTTCGTTTCGTTCGTTTCTCATTTTGTTTAATTTTTGTGCATCCTTCCGTGTCGGTGTTAAACTGTCCTAGGACTGTAATACCAGCATGTATGTGCGTGTGAGCACGTGTGTGCGTGCGCACGTGCGTGTGTTTCCACACACTTAACCCAAAGTAACTAATGTATAGGAAAAATAATAAGGCACTTCATCCAAAGAACATCTGAAGTAACTGCTAGCATCAGAAGAAATGTGAGGGTCTGTTTGTCCATTTTAGTCCATGTTAATTATTATTTGCACCCATAATAGCAAACCCAGTATATCATGTATTATATACATCGAGCACATACAATATAGAGTGTTGGTATGCAACATTTAAGAATGATAAAAGGAGAAAGATTTAATGATGGACTGAATGTTTTGTAATTAACATTTTATGTATCAGGAGCTGTACAGGACAGACTGGAATGTTTAAATGGATAAGAAGGTTGGTTAATCTTCCTGTTTCCGATGTGTAATAAGAGATTTAAGAGAGTTACGAGTTTATTCATATGTAGCTAACAAAGGGATAATATCGTGATGCAAATAATTCTAAACTGTGAAGATTATTTTATTTGAAATCATAGTAGCTTTATTTTCTTACTGTATATGTCATATTGTTACACTCCTTTCAGCTGTTTTGTTGTAGCTAAGACAATCGTATATTTTTTTTTCCTCTTGAACATCCTCGATTTTCAGTCAAATGTCGTGTGTGTGTTTTTTTTTTTCTTTCTTTCTTTTTTTCGTTTTCTCATGTATATGTGCCAAAATGTATTGCAACAGGTTCATCAAAAACAAACCCACGGACATGCAGTGAATTACAAACGGATTTGTTTAAGGAGTCCATGTTTTTACTTTTTATATTTTTTGATGGCTTTTCCGTTCATTTCGCTCCTGCTAGAACTGAAGTTGTGAAAGCAATATTGCACATGTAATTAATTCTTAAGAAAGATATGATCTTTGTCATTGTTGCATATGATGGACACTGGGAACAATTGTCTTTCTAGGTCTTTATTGATTAGTGGAATAGTCCTGTAGTTCAGTACTACACTAATTACTTATTCCGTGAGGACCAGTACAACTAGAGAGCATTGTGGTTGTTAGTGGACCCTTAAAAAAAAAAAAAAAAAAAAAAAACTTCTTCAGACAAAATAACAACTTGCTCATTGTGTCTTGGCTTTGACTTTTATCTGCTTTGGCTGCTATTAAGACATGCTTACAGACAGCGCGGCTCTGCGGCGTGGTTTCCTTTGATGTCTCTATTACACAAAACTTGCATGCTTTGACTGAATCTGAATCCGAGGGACTTAGTTTGCTATCCTTATTTCACTTGATTGCAAAATTGTACATTGTACAAAGAATACATATATAGAAATATATCTATTAAACTTAGTGTAAATATAAGGGATGTGGTTGACTTTATCATTGAAAAAAATAAATAAAAATGTCACTTCTGCTACAGTGCAATTGTTCAATGACATGCGTTTGTGTACAGCCAATAAAATAATCATAATTTAACCCCTCTCTACACGCTCAAGCTTTTTTCCTGATTTAATTGGAAATCCATGTACTGTACTTTGTATGGTGGTTTATCTCTTTATCACCCAATTAAAAGTCATAACAAGCCAGCCCAGACACACCCTGGCAACTGGTACCATTTAGTAATAGAGAGAGAGATTTTAGAATTTAGAATTTTTTTTATTTTGGAAAAATAATAATAGCACCATCTACAGGAAATAGTGCAAACAATGTTTTTTCTTAATAAGAGGTGATATTTGAGGGATATTAAACATCATTTGAACAGCTTTCTCAACAGAGTAGATTAGGAACAGACATACAGAGTTAGGAACACTTAGAACAGAGTTAGAACAAAAACCTGTACAAAAATTTTAATACTAAATGTATTGCTATAAGTTATATATATTCATATATGTGATATCTATATACTGTATATATAATGTATATGTATATACTGTATATAATGTGATTTTTGTATATATATATATATATATATCAGGGCTTGACATTGGCACCCGCCCACCCGCCAAATGCGGGTAAAATTCGGCTGTG
>JAQMYG010000004.1:8814545-8825515 GCA_030014215.1 Clariallabes teugelsi
AAAATTGCTGTTGGGAAAAGGCGCCCTTCCAATATGAGAGACCTGGAGCAGTTTGCAAAGGAAGAGTGGTCCAAAATGAGGTGAGAGATGTAAGAAGCTTATTGATGGTTATAGGAAGTGACTGATTTTAGTTATTTTTTTCCAAAGGGTGTGCAACCAAATTAAGTTAAGGGTGCCAATAATTTTGTCCAGTCCATTTTTAGAGTTTTGTGTGACATTATGTCAAATTAGATTTTTTCCTCCCTTTTTATGTTTTGTTCCAATACACACAAAGAGAATAAACATGTGTATAGCAAAACGTGTTTAATGCAATACTTTTCAAGAAATACTTGATTTTCTGGAAAATTTCAGGGGTGCCAGCAATTTTGGCCATGACTGTATTTGTCCAAGAAGGAGAGTGATGGAGTGCTGCATCAGATGATCTGGCCTCCACAATAACTTGGTCTAAATCCAATTGAGATGGTTTGGGATGAGTTGGACTAGAGAGTGAAAGGAAAAGCAGCCAACAAGCACTCGTCACCTCTGGAAACTTTAAGATTGTTAGAAAACCATTGCAGGTGACTACGTCATGAGGCTGACTGAGAGAATGCCAAGAGTGTGCAAAACTGTCATCAAAGTAAAAGTTGACTACTTTGACGAATCGAAAATATAAAACATATTCTGGGTTATTTAATACATTTTTGTTGACTGCCTAATTTCAATGTCTTCAATATTAATTTTGATAATAATAATAATAATAATAATAATAATTTATTAGAAATAATTTTAAAAAAACATTGAATAAAAAGATGTGTCCAGATTTTCAGCTGGTGCTACTCACCCATCATCTATACCACTTAATTCTGTATAGAGGGTCACGGGGGGGCTGGAGCCTATACCAGGAAACTTAGGGCACGAGGCAGGGCACACCACACACAGGGTGCCAATCCATCGCAGAACTATTACTATATATATTTAAAACCAAAATAAAAAAAAGCCAACAAAATAAACAAAGGAGACCCAGATGCTTTTTTAATCTACAACAGAACATTTCCAGAATGTTGTAAAATAATTCCCCAAAAGGGAACTCAGCACTATGGCTTCTTAATAAAAATTTTATGTCAATAGAACATTGAGAAATTGCTATCAAGAAAAAAAGGTGCTCATTTGTGTTAACCAAAATGCAATTCTTTTACAAAGCCAGATGTTCTATTTTGGTAACCAAAACAAAAACAAAATGTTCCCAGAACTTTATAAAATAGTTCTTATATATATAAAAAAGAAAGAATAACCAAATGAGAATCAGATGGTACTTTGTGGTAACATAATATGAAACTATGGCCCAGGACATAGCAGACCAAATGGGCAGAAACGTTAGGGAAATGTTCTTTGTTTGCTGCTAACGAGCCTAACTTTCTATATGTTTAGATTAGGTTTCTCATTAGTTTTTTCTTCCTTTTTCTGGTGTGCGCTGTTCCCAAAATGGTCAGGGAAATTTAAAACACAACATTCTTATACTTGTTATGCGACAACTGAAAGGGAACTTGCTTTTGTAATCATAAGGTAACTTCATGGGACCATTTATTTTGGATAAAAAAAACAACAACAATGTTTAAGTGCCTTTTAATTACTGTTTGGTGGTTACTGAAGATCATTGAACGAGTGACCAAATGTTTATACTCAAGTACATGATTAACATCATGATTCCTTCTTCTACAGTAAATCTAATGGAAATGAGATTCAAGAAAAAAAGACTTGTGGAAAAAGAGACTTGTCTTACTGCAGGTGAAATGTGTGTTTCTGTTGTATTAAGGTGACAAGTATAGTGTCAACATTTGAAAACTAAAAGAATGACAAAAATCGATCTCAGGTACATCAAAGAGGCCATCGGATATGATACCAATTTTCTTGTGAATATTCTTGTGAATAGAAAGAAAATAGTCAGTGGTTATTCAATTATTTTTATTTGAATATTGAATTCACTAATCTGGTTGGACAGGAGGTGTTGCTGAATTTCCTGTGACCATCTGATCCGCACACAACTTTTGGCACAGGTTTTTATGTCGGATGCCCTTCCTGACGCCACCCTCCCATTTTTTTCCCGGTCTTGGGACAGGCACTGCATGCAGTGGCTGGGTAGTATGGGGTGTGACAACCACCGACAGCGGGGCTTGAACCTGGATCCTCAGATCCCCAAACCAACAACCTAGAGCCTAAGCTACCTGATAATATACTGTATATTATATAGATAATCTATAATATATAGAATTTAGCAGATTTGGAAGTCTAGTGTCCGTGTGTGTTTTATGATTTCTCACACAGGAAATACTCAGTAACATGCAATGCTGCATTGTCTGTCTTATTTATTCATATTTACATTTATAGCCTTTATATCACATAACAGGAAGTGACTTGTTTGTCAGATTTCCATCAAATCAAAATTTTATGCTGGGGTGCATCATGTCATCCAGTCATTGATTAGTTTCCTATTAGCACCAGTGGATGGTGGTGGTGGATGGTGAGAGATGTTGTAAGTGAATGCACTTTTTTATTGTTATAATGCTTTTAGAGTACTGTATTGTGTTTGACCCAACTGTCAGAACATTGGCAAGTGCACAGCCCCCAAATATTCTGCAGATTAACCTTAAATTTCAGTTAGACAGAAATCACAGGTCTGTGATCAACTGAATCAGTGGTTTATCCAGAATAGAACATTGTGCTGTTTCTTACACAGGCAAAGAGTTTCAAATGTAAATGCTTTGAGTAAGTTAAGACTGGAATTAAGTCAGCATTTTAAGCACCAAAAACTACACTTAAGATATTATCCCCTCACTGAACACTTCAATAGGAAAACTTGTATTAATACTCATTTATAAAATTATCTAATCAGACAATCATGTCACAGTAGCACAAAAATACACAGATACAAGTCAGCAGCATTAGGTAATTTTCATATTAGACACCAGAATTGAAAAATGTGATCTTAGTGGTTTTGACCCTGACCTGATTGCTGGTGCCAGACAGGCTGGTTTGAGTATTTTTATAACTGCTGATCTACTGGGAATTCAAGCACCGTCAAGCAACAGTCTAGACTTTACAAAGAATTATGCAATAAAAATGTTTAAAATAATTATAATAATAAATAAATATCCTCCAGTGAGCACTGCAAAGAAAAATGCCTTGATGAGCGACAAAGAATCAACAGAGAACAGCCAACAGAGGTCATGGCTAGACTAGTCAACAGAGGATGGTCAGACTGGTCCAAGCTGACAGAAAGGCTACAATCACTTCGATAATCACACTGTATAATTGTGGTGAGCAGAAAAGCGTCTCAGAATTCACATGTTGAACCTTGAGGAGGACTGGCTACAACGGTAGAAGTCAGCCAAGAAAGCTGAGGCTACAGTGGTCATTGGTGCACCAAGACCAGACAGTTGAAGCCAGGAAAAAGAACTCAATTTCTGCTGAGGCACACAGAAGTTAAGGTCTGAATTTGGTGTCAGCAGCATGAATTCTTGGACCTAACCTGCTTGTGTCAACAGTCCAAGGTGGTAGAAGTGGTATACTGGTTTAAGGAATGTTTTCTAGGTACAATTCGGACCCGTTTATTAACTATCCAGTATTAGTATCGTGTTCCGAATAAAGAGTTCAGTGGGTGTATATGCAGATGACAAGTATAATGGATTTCCTCTTAAACAATACCTAGAGACATAAAGCCACGGTGTGCTCATAACAGCGATGTGAACATACAGCAAAGCTGCTAAGATGTCCGCAATGCTTATCGATATCCACAAGCATCAGTCTTCCAGATTCCTGATATCCAGCATCATGTGAAAATGGGTCAACAACGTAACCACCACGCCAAAGGAAGGCTGTTGTTCCAACCCCATTTCAGAAGGCTCAGTATCTCAACCCATTCTAAAAAAAAAAAGATTCTACTTAGCCTTCATAAAGAGTATTTTCATTACCACAGTCTGGAAGCCATCCACCCCTTCTACTGTATCTCCAAGACCAGACTGCAGCAAATGGTCCACTTGTCTCAGATCATTATTGGCTGTGAACTCATCAAAATGAGGGACACTATTAAGGCATAAGAATAGTTTCTTCAGTTTCTTTCTGAACGCAATCCAGATACTTAGCCGCTCCAGATCATAGCGACTCCCTGCCAACCTCCAAACGTTCTGCGCATTCTGCACCTGCTGTCTGATTGTAGTAGTGCTGCAGTGTCTGTTGTCTACTATCTAATCATGATATAACTGCATTAAAATCCATGGCTGCAGCCCTGTTTGCTTGTTTCATTGTCTGGCATTACTCCATAAATAGTGCTGTCACCTCACAGCCCCAGAATATAGCGTTTCAGAAGGTACTGTACTGCATGGACATCTTAAAGCTCACCTTGAGATTACCACGGATGGTACCACACAGATACCTTAAAGATGGCTGTAGGTGTTCTTCCTTGAATACCCTAAAACTCCAGATGCTAAGAATGGTTCACCTTGAAATCGCAATTAAAGAACAGTTAATACCTTCAGTTTGATAAGACAGACTTAAAACTCTGATTATGCTCATACTCTTAAAGCAACTAGCACATTTAACATACAGTATATCAAATACTGTAATTTCTTTTATATCCATTGCCAACCAGATGATGATGGCTTCTTTTCTCTTAATATTTATTTCTCGTGCCACATCAGGGAGGCTTTTCTTTGCCACTGCATATTGAGTGCAAATAACACGAACTAAATAAAACTGATTTGAGGATCAACTGCAACCCTGATGAGGAAGTATTTACTAAAGATGAACAAATATTTCCCAATAACTACCCAACCTGGCAACCTGTAACTGACAAGTTCTGGATTGCTGTAATGAATGTGAGTGAAACTGAGGAAATATACAGTACGTAATGAACCATTCAACACAGACTTCTATCAAAATGAATATTTTAATCTACAGCAAAATGAGTCACACTCAAGCGGATAACTTGAATTTTCTCCACTGCATGCTGAGGATTCGCATCACTCTGTAGCAGCAGAACGGGACAGTCTCAACAACCCAAGCACATGAACGTCCTCTGAAATATGCAGGGATTCTTCAAGACTCCTGAAACGTGGCCCTTATACAAAGCATCTTCCTGCCTACTTTTTCTTCATGGCTCGCTTTCCTTCTCCTTTTTTGGGCTTTCCTTTTCCACGCAGCTTCCTAAGACGCCGCATCTCCTCCTTAAAATCCTGGTGCTCGTCTCTGCAGGTGACAAAAAAAGAAAGCATATGCATATGAATACACGGTTACCTAGACCAGCGAACAGTGTTTAGAGAACACAACCTACCTGAAGAGGCCCAAGAATCTGAGTCTCTGCGTCATGGAATAGTAGATCTTGTGCTGAGGGTACCAATCATACACCTCTTTCCTCTGTGCCAGAGAAGGCTCTTTGAACAGCTGTACCACCTTCATGGATTTAGTGTCTGTAGGCCGCACCACGTCACCAAAGATGCGGGCACTCAGGCGAGCCATACGCACAGCATAACTTGACAAATTCGCCATGCCTACCTAAAGGGGAGAAAAGTTGTGTAGTTGTAACTGTGCAACATTTCAAGCTTAAGTGTTAAAAAAAAAAAGAATAAAATGACTCCCCCACAACAAAATGATTATTACAGATGGACAATCCTGTCATTCTTTGGTTGTTACTGCTGCTAACTGTCCATGAAATGATCCGTTTCCATATTTTTACCGGTTTACTTTTAAAAACAGGAAGATAGATTCACAGCTGCAATCCTCAACTGATTTAATCAACAGCCAATAACTCATGAGAGACACAGCACAAGCTTTTTATAATACTCTGCTGAATTGTTTGCACTTTCCACCTGACAGAACTGGTATCACTCAGTCAGGATTGTTTTATATGGAATTCAGGGCAGGGATTTGTGATGACCACTCCGATACTTTCACTTTGTTGCCTTTAAGACATTACATTGCAATTTTAGAAGACTGCTTAGAAGCATTATATATCCCGGTTATATACCTGGGATATATAGTGCTACCAGTCCCATGCTTCACAGCTGGGATGGTTATGTTACTGTTTCATCTGACCAGAGAACACTCCAACAACAGGCTTTAGATCACCTGCAAACTTCAGTCTAGCTTTTTTCTTTCTTTCTTTTTAAGAGTGGGGCTTCTTCCTTTCAAGCGATAGCAATACAGAGCTTTGGGGTCAGTGGCGACTCAAATGGTTAAGGCTTTGGGCTACTGATTGGAAGATCTGGGGTTCAAACTGCCACTGTTGAGCCCTAGAGCAAGGCTCTTAACCCGATCTGCTTCAGGGGCTGATCTGAGGAGATTCCAGGAGGAACATGCAAACCCAGACCCTGGAGGTGCAAGGCAACATTTTCTCATGGTAGCTAATGCAAAAAGGCACACGCTTCCTTTTTGTAAATGTGATTGGATGAACACAAGACTGGTACAGGATGAGTCACTGAGCGATGAGTGAAATTATAAGCAGTATTTCCGAAATGCTACAGTATTTAGTAATATAAATTTTTAGTAATTATCATATATTAAACCACTAAAGGAAGGGCACAAAAATCTCTGAAACTCGTTTTTAAATTTCGATTTTAATTAACATTGGCAAAGTGAAATCCAATTGTTTGAGTGTTTTTCACAATTTAAATAGTCTCAAGTTGAAACAAAAAATACAAATAGTAACAGCAGTATGAACTGATTTAACGTGACGCCAAGAAATATATAAAACCATGATAATACATGACCACAAGCTTGGCAAAGGGCAAATTATTCATCTACCATCTCGCAGGATCATATAATGACACCGGCTGAATTCCAAATACCTCGTCACTCCCTATACCTGCACCCTACATGGGGTATAATTGAACTGCTGAGAGGTTCTGCCTCGTGCACTTTGTGTCCAATCAGGAGGCATTTCGGATTTAACCCAAGGTTTCAGGGTCATTCACGCGACCAAAGACAGAATGACTTACCGCTTAATAAATCTCCAAAATGTACTCCGAGATACAAATCCAAACAACTGATAATAAACGTTTACGAATGAGACATAGTATTATGTGACTATATATATATATGCGCTTAAATAAACGAATTATGTGCTAAGTAGCTAATCGTTATCGCTAGGCTATAAGCATCTGTCGCGTGATAGGGAACTATGGTAACTGCGCGTGCGCTAGCCAGCGCATCTGATTGGTCGACATGTGATCAAACTTCCGCGTTTTGCCTTATTTCACAATTACCGCTCATAATATTCACATTTACAATGTTTTCGACGATATTTCAGCTTATGTTGTTTTGAACCAAGGATATAGTTGACAAATAGTAAAAAAAAAAAATAATAATAATAAAATAAAAAAATAGATAAGTTATTAAAGTTAGCTAACAAGATTTAAATTTAAAAATTGTTTGCGTTCATGGTGAATGCAAGCGACTTTGTGGACGTTTACTGAATTTCAAATTTAAAAGTGAAAAATTGCCGTCCTATTTCTTACATTAGAAATAAATGTGGCGAGTTTTTATTTTTTATTTTTAATTTTTTATATATATATATATATATATATATATATCGCAACTACGCCGTGTAGTGCGCGTTTTTATTTTGCCTCCGTGTGGAAACAGGTTGTTTCTGATGGTTCCGCTTTGAAAAAAAGATCCAACATGGTTAGAAGCAACTGTTAGCTGTGCCAAAATCAGCATATGGCTATCACCACATTGAAAACAAAGCTTATCAAATATTAACACAGCATCAAACATTAATATTAATGTGCTATGTGTGATCATCTTTGCTCACACAGGTGTCAGGAGGAAAATATTCTTTGTTTGTTGCAAATTTCTTATCCTTCAATTTCTACACACACAAAGGTTTAAAGTGTATAGTGCAACATTCAGCAATACAAAAGAAATCAATTTGAAAAAATAAGGGTAAGAATACAAATTATTGAAGAAATTCAATCAGATTTAGAAAAGCAAAAACAAATAACTTGGCAAATACAACCCCCCCCCCACACACACACACACACATTATTTCTATACAAACATACACAGTAAACAAAAAATTTGCTAGCTAAGTAAAGCCTTTTTTTATTTTTTATTTAAAGCATCAGAGCTTGACTATATTTTAAGTTGATACTGAGAGACTTGTCATGTATTAATTTGTCCACTAGATGGAGATCTGCTCATAGGAAGAAGATTGGCATTAAATAAATATTTTGATAGATGGCTCTTAACATTGGTATGAGCATCACGTTTTTCCTTCTCTCACACTGAATGTATCTATTAACACAATTCTGGGGACAACAAAATGAAAAAAAAAAAAAGAGCCTGCATTCAAGATAAGGCGCTTTCACGCAGTGCAAGACAAATTGCTCTGGTTGTATCTACTGCATTTTCAGATTACATTGTCTGGCATTCTAAAGTGCTTCAAAAAGAAAAATAATTAAAATTCTGCTGTCAAGATGCCATTCATACCATCATCGAGAAAATTACAGTTGCATAGTTAAAATTCAGTTTTAAAGTGAGGAACTGTGAACAGGAAAAGCTATTATACCTACTTCTATCTGCACCCTCAGGGCAGAGATTATTATAATGGCACATTAAATCTATGACTGCTTTGCCAAGTGCTGTGGGGGGAAAAAGAAACGTATTTTAGTTTTCCAGACACAGTAGATGCTGTGTCATACTGATGCAGAAGGTTTTTCTCCAAATCTCCTTGAGGTGAAACAGCAAAGGGAGAACATAAGCAGAGCTTAAACAGTGCCAGGGTGTTTTAAACCAAGTTCAAATAGGCTCATGAGAGGATAAAAACTGAACATGACAACACATTAATTTAGCAAAAGCAGTTTAATCGCATCCAGCTAGTTGCTAATCAATGATGCAAGGTCTTTCTTCATTGGTGGGATTTTGATTTTGATGTATTATTAGTGACAGGAGAAATCCACCCTGAAACAAGTTAAATATGTGTATATTAAAATGGTTGTGATGTGATTTAGTGATTCTGGTGCTAATTTTGTGGTTGATGTTGTATTTTTGTTATTGCTGGAAGAAGGTTATGTCTCAGAAGGACGTTGCGACTTACAATGTTACAAGGACCTTGCAGTTACAATGGTATTCGGTTCAATAAGAGAAAAAGGGAATGGTTTTGCTGTAAGCTCCTAAAACCAAAAGAGCAAGAGCATCTTTTTTCACTCAGAATTTTCCAGCAACATCATCCTAATGAGAAATCAGAGCTGAGTTACAGCAAAGAATCAACTCAACTAGTTAACCGTCTAATTAAAAGAGAATCTGGCCTTGAGAGAAATTAAGAATTTCATTACAGTGAAAAACATGCCTAATCTATTGGATATGACAAACTGCCCAATGATTCAGAAAGTGCACTTATCTACAGTATGTCCTATGTTTTGCATATGAACAGTCTGACAGCAAAATATGGTAAACTTAATTTTCTGGACTTGTTTTAGCAATTTCTGGCACACGAGTTTGTCTTTAACACAAGCTATAACCTTTCACCTTTTAGGCAAACCATGATGCATGGTGAAAAGCCAGGTGTCACTTCTGTCACGTGATCGATTAAGCGAAAATGCCTGCTGTGTACTAAACAGCACCTGCCGTGAGTGAATAAAATGTGTTCAATGGATTTTTGGAGAATGTTGAAGCCAAGATAAAGACCTTCACCCTGTGCTACTGCCATTGTAGTTACCCCAGCATTAATGAACTTCTACTATATGTTCTGTGAAATAGGAAATTTTGTTTGCAAATTCTAGTGTAACATTTATTTTACTTCTACAGTAAATGAATACTTCACTTTTGTTCCTCTTGCTCCTGCTTCCTCCTGCACTTCAAATGTTAAGCGAAGAAGTAATGTTACCACACTCAGGAGATGCACAAACACTTCATGTACAAGAGTCATGTGTTGTGTGTGAGAAGCTGTTACATATGCCATGTCTGGATCTGTCTGCCTTGTCCTGATTTCTATTATGAATTCTTTTATAACCTGACGGGACAACAAACATACTGTATATGCATTTGAACAATATCTGAACAGAACTTATATGGTGTATACCTGTAGTATGATAGGAGCTGTTATAAGCTACATAAGTGAAAGTAAAACTAGTAGAGGAGCATGCTGATGATGCTTTAAACTGAAATTTTTGGTATTAGTTTAAATGTTTCTCAGGATCTTCAACAATCGTTAAAATTAAAAAAGTTTCATGCACAACGAAACTCAACACATGGCCGAAATTTCCATTATGAGAATACTGTGAGAGATGGAGTTATAGCATTTTGCAAAATAAGATAGAATTCACACTTGTATGAATAAAACTTTGAAAGAAAATTGCATTACATTATCTTCCTTAATTTGAAAATGTGTCATTTTCTCAAAAGTTGGAAAAATGTAATTATATGATTTTGCCGTCAAACTGTTCATATAATGTTGATTACATGCACTGGAACCTCTTTCCCTCTTGGGTTGGGTTGAAAGCACATTTATGATTGATTCAATGCTTCAGATTATGTGCAGTGCAGGTCTATGATGTAAATACTGTATATTGCTTTGTTGATGTATGCTTAGTGCATTGTCACAAAACTTGCTCATGCTGTTTTTAAGTTATACAACTTTGTAAACCATTTTGAAACATAATCATGTAAAGACAGCATGCTTTTCCCAAAATGCTTCACTTTTTCACTGTCCATCATTTAAGTAATTTATATGTTAGTTATTTAATTTATAAAGTAATTTATATGTTACACAGGTAACAACAAGATATGCTAGATAAATTATTTAATCTTAGGTAACTACAACTTGATGATTAAAGTAGCTGAGCCAGTTAACTAAGATAAATGGCTAAGCTAACTATTAATAACATTTTTATTTTACATGCAGTTACTAAATTACCTGTTTTTAGCTACAATTATGGAATATATTGATATGGAATTACATGTTTTAATTCCATGTTTTAACTTCAATATATATTTTA
>JAQMYG010000004.1:8848319-8872492 GCA_030014215.1 Clariallabes teugelsi
CCTTATATTGACCCGTCAGCTCGCCTCCTCTGCGATCATGCCGCGCACACACACACGCCGAAAACAGAGACATGACACCTATATAAATAAAGATCATTATTATTATTATTATTATTATTAGTAGTAGTAGTAGTAGTATTAATTTAGTTTAATTTATTTAATTTGTTTAATTTTTTATAGTGGTAATAGTGATTTCACTGGGAACAGTGAAGTATAAAATGGTGAGCCGATCAGTGCCCTTTCTTTAGCCAGCAATACAGTGGATGAAAATAAAGACAAGTGGGAGCAAGTTGTTCTCACATTGTTTCCTGATCAGGGATGGAAGCAAAATTTCCCTTCTCGAAACTCATCACCTAGTGTAATGTAACCCCCCCCAGTCTGGGATAAACATGGAAAGAAAAAAATAAGTGTTAACCTGACTAATATTTACCTATTGAATAGATTATCAAAGGTTTCTCCACCCGTCTCTTTCTGATTGTAAATAGTGGAATATTACGGTCCGTGTAAATGCACCTATAGATTGTTTTTTGGGTGTAAAGATGATCTGTGATTTTTTTTCTTTTTCTAACATCAGCTATTCAAAGAGCAACTGAGTCTGGCTTTATTCGTGAGTGAAGCTGCTCTCTCTCCAGACTCATAACCAGCTGCTGTGATGTGAGCTTGAGAGCCACATTGAGTGTAGGACAGTCAGTGAAGTAGGGAACCTCATTTTATATAATTATGCATCCTAATGGTACTTTGGATTTTCAGTGCATGGTCGATAGACTACAAGCTATGGATGTAAGGAACATAACTGTATATATGCAAAAGATCAAACCAGTTAGGATAGAAGACATGCAATAGCAATAAAGAAATGGTAAAGTAGATACATGGTTTATGTTTTATATAGCGCACATGGGTATTTAATTACTTATTGCTCTAATTGTGAGTCAAGCTGTTTTTTTTTTCCATTCATCTTCCATATTGCGTATAATCAGGAAGCCACACTATGGGCAATTTTGGGAACCCCAGTGACCCCTAATCTGCATATCTTTGGACTGTGGGAGGAAACCAGAGAACCTGAAGGAAACCCACCAAGCACGGGGAGAACATGCAAACTCCATGCACACAGAACTGAGGGGAAAATCGAACCCTGTGTGACAATATCTGTCTCATAGCACAGTGAGGACGTTCCCATGTTCTCTCTTTGTCCTTACGAGTTTCTCCTCTGTCTTCAGATTTCCTCCCACCTTAAAAAAACATGCAAGGAAATTGGCTATAATAAATTGCCTGTACGTGTGACTGAGGGTGTGAAAGTGTGAGTGCACACAATATCTCATTAGGGGTGTATTCCAACGTCCCAGCAAGTGTTTTGGACACACCTTCCAGATCTCCACCAGCACCATGACCAAAGAAAAGAACAAGTATACTGAAGATAAATGAATAAACAAATCATGCAAATGTTATCAGTCATATCTTTTCCTAGTGAGTGTGAGTGTGTCAGGTCCAAACACCAACAAAACATCTGTCTTACTGAAGCATTACTCAGCTGTTGTTGCTGTATTGTTAGGCTCTGCTCCTTAGAAGATGTACCTTCTCTATTATTTCTCATAAATCAACAGCCACGTAGCCCTCTCCATCCATCATTAATGTCTCATTCTAGAGTGGTGCTATGAAAGCGAATTTGTAATAGCTCTCCGGTCTCATGCCATTCCACTCTGACCTCTGCTGTAGAAGCTTTAAATCAGGCTTAATCAGAAAAACGCCCCATCAGGCAAGAAAGGAAATGAACACGAAGATATAAGGAGAGAGAGAGAGAGAGACAGAGAGAAATAAAGCGAGACAGTTGAGTGGGAAAAGAGCGGAGGAGATAGTGATGTACTGTGAGAGGGAAGTGGTCCTCAATCTCACACTTACACTCTGCTAGTATGATAATGAAGGTAAGGCAGATAACAATCTGTCTGGATGTATCTTCAGTTCATCAGCAGGAAACTGTCTGGATAATTGCGTTTTCCCTCGGCTACCTGTACCATGGCGACAGCTCTCTGTCCTCATATCACACATGCAGACACACACACCTGCATGCAGACATGATGTAACACCTCAAATTATGCACTTCAGCACCTGTATGGGTAGCTCTAAAGAAATGTAAAAAAAAAATATATATATATATATATATATAAATTTAAATAAATAAATAATAATGAACAAGTGTTTTACTGTGCACTAAATCACGATCATGTCTCAGTTATTTTTGTCACAAAAAGCGGCGTAATTGTGAAAAGGAGTGATGTTACACCGAATAGGTTATCATGCAGTGTTATTTGACAAGCCACTGTGATGTCCAATGAGATCAGCTTCTTTAATTTCATTTAGGAAAATGTATTCACAGTGACATTTCCCTACTTACACAAGACGATTACGCTTCGTTTTAAACATGTCTGACTAGCTGATGTAACTTCTTGGGCTGTTATGCATGTGTTCAGGTGTTCAGTCTGTATTGGGTAGTGCCTTGTATTTAGGGTAGCAATAGAGTCACTGTCTGATTCACATTTCATATTGTAGTTTTGTTTAGTTTCACCACGATTTTTTCTACAGGCTGGCTGATGCACTGAATTATGGGATATGTACTGTAGAATATATATATATATATATTTTTTTTTTAAATCTCATTTGAGGGTTAAGGGCCTTGCTCAAGGGCCCAACAGTGGCAACTTGGTGGTTGTGGGGTTTGAACCTGGGATCTTCCGAACCGTAGTCCAATGCCTTAACCACTGAGCTACCCCTGGCGCATATATGCTTGATGTCATAGTCGTGGCAGGAGAAGGAGAAGGATTTGCCTTTCCTATATTTTACATACCAGACCACTCACTCTCACATCGTCTATACCGCTTTATCCTGTGTTCAGGGTCACGGGGGGCCTGGAGCCTATCCCAGGAGACTTAGGGCACAAGGCAGGGTACACCCTGGATGGCATGCTAATCCATCGCAGGGCACACATTCACACACTACAGGCAATTGGAAACGGCAATCTGCATGTCTTTGGACTGTGGGAGGAAACCATGAGTACCCAGAGGAAACCCACCAAGCACAGGGAGAACATGCAAACTCCATGCACACAGAGACAGAAATCGAACCTGGCCAGGATTTGAACCCGGACCCTGGAGGTGCAAGGCGACAGTGCTAACCACTACACCACTGTGCCACCCCAATACCAGACCAGTCATTTGCTTTTTCATTTTTTTTTAAATTAGTGTCATTTTTATGCACTGATTATGCATACTTGGCTTTGTTCACATTACAAGCCACATTGCTCATTTCCAATTATTTGGTCAGATCGGATTTGCACGTCATGACGCCTCTCACTCATAATTACTCATATAAGTGACTCTTATCTGACTCTAATGTCGATGTGTCCATCCTCTGAAACAGCACACATACTGTATGCACATCGATACATCTTTGCTCGTGCCAGCAAAGTTAAAACACATCACTCATTCATTTCCAACAATGGATGCGATTTTGGCAAAACATAGGCTTGGGATTTTGCTCTGGAGTGCAGCAAGCATTTAGTCAGCTGTATTTGTTGCGGTCCAGGAGAGGGAAGAAAGCCAGATGTGGTGACTGATGTTATCGCGCGCCCCCGCACATGCACAGAGACAAAACGATCACATGAATTCTGAATCTGCCTGATCTCATCATTCGAGTGTCACAACCATGTATCAGATATGTATCCAATCTAGTACCATATATCGTCCAATCAGAAAAACATCCAATTTGTGCGTTCAGACAGTCCTAATAAATCGCATCTGTGCCACATTATGTCAAAAAAAAAAATCTGATTTGAGTCATTTCACTCTGGTACTATGATTGTAGCCTTTGTCTCGATTATTCTTTCATTAAAATAATCCACATCATCCGAAGGCACCTCAGAAGGCAGCGCTCCATGCAAACATTCAATTAGTAAACGATGATGCTTTCCTGCCTCCATAAATAGCCTTTGAAGCCTCACTGTTTTTCGATACACCCAGAGTCAGATCCCAAAGCAGTGTAATGACTAGGCCTTAAATCTTTTTATACAAATCTGAACTTTCATGCACTAGAATGTCAGAGTGGAAGACTGAGGCCATGCGGTCTAATTAAGCTCCCTAATGAGCAACCCAGAGATGAAATACTCCCTGGGATGATATGAAGAAAAAAACCTTGTAGGGAGCCATACTCAAAAGGGAACTCATCCTGCTCTGGCTGACACGGATATTATGAGAGATATTATGAGATTATGCACTAAAGCAAGGGTGTGTCATGGGTATCAACTTTTTTTTTTTTTAATTGGAGTGGTGGGTGTCTTTAATGTATTCATCATAGCAGTGAGTGAGTCACAAGAGCAGATGCTCCAAACTAAAGTCGAGCATGCGTTTTTATACACTCTGCAATAACTCAGGGACGTGAGCAACACTGTCTGAGTTACAGCACTATAAAATGACCAGCCGGCACTCAGCTCATTAAGCCTGATTGCTTGTTTTGCTTCCATCAAGTGCACTTCTGGAAACATTAAAAAGACCATAAGACTTTTCCAGAGACTGTAAGCAAGGAAGCAACCTTTCTGCTTTCCTCTGTACAATAGAGTTCCAAATAAATGCTACTGTCAAGCTCAAAACGATCAACAATCAGAGATTATAATCTCAAATGTAATCTAAACAATATTTACAACCACTCATTAAAGGTCTGGCGGTGTTCCAGGACATAGACCTGTATAGATTTTTCTGCAATGACATTTGATCTGACAACACATGAGCATTTTCATCTCGATAAGAAACCCCATATTACACCTGCTAATGACATGTTAGAAGAGCGATTACAGGTCAGAGAATCACTGCCTAAGAGGATCCGGAGGGAATACAATTATCTGCAGCTCTGTGAAGGTAGGACATGAAAGATTGGAAAATTTTTGAAGCATCTCCCAATCGTGGCAGAACATCGATTTCTTTGCAGCTCCTGTTCCCCAGGCTAGAAGGCCATCTGTGTAATTGGCAATGCTGTTCAATGTTCACATTCATCAGTCTGCAGGTTACTAACCTGCTCTCTGAATTACTGCATACGCTCTGCAAAGATGCCAAAGTACAGGTAAAAGCAAACCTTAGTAGATGGTAAATGATCAATAATTATATTGTGTGCTTGGTCTTGAATACTTTATTACTTCTAACACATTAACCCTGTTACAGGGTGTTTCCTTTTGCCACCATAGGAATCTCTATAAACTATTTGGAGATCTCAAATTGGGAGAAAAACAATATTGTAGCATATTTGCATAACGGTTTGAATTAAAAGTAATATTTGAATTAAAATATTACATTAAGTTGCTATTAATTACTATGTATACATTAATCAGCCAAAACATTTTGATGACAGACAGGTGACTTGAATGAGATTGCTTATCAACTATTGTTAACAACCTGGTCTGGATCAGGCTGTAAAAGGGGGCAAAAAAAAAAAAAACATTTGATGAATGGGTGCATTAGCTTTAGCATCTGTGTACAAAGTAAACCTGAATTGCCCGCAAAAGTGGTCAAGCTTGGTCAAGTCGACAAAGCCAAAATAATAAACAAAAAATCCCTCAACATTTTCCCCAAAATGAAAAACCTAAACTACACAAAAGAAAAAAAACTAAACATACATTACATTTTCCTTGCTCGCTAACTATCTAAAAATGCAAGAAAAATGCATATAAAACAAACCTTAGGTCAGGGGTAGCTCAGTGGTTAAGGCATTGGACTACGGTTCGGAAGATCCCAGATTCAAACCCCATAACCACCAAGTTGCCGCTGTTGGGCCCTTGAGCAAGGCCCTTAACCCTCAACTGCTCTGATGTATAATGAGATAAAAATGTAAGTTGCTTTGGATAAGAGCATCTGCCAAATGTAAACTACTGATACCACCATGGCTCATCTGTGCCCGTGGGGACCAAGGGCCAGCCTGTCGGTTCCGATCCCACACTTTTGAAAGGCACCAGAACACCCAATGCACCACAGACCACCGCTTACACGGCTTAGCAGTCAAAGACACCAAGGTCACTGACCCAGCGTCTAAACTTCTCAGATCCCAGTCTGATCGAGTCCCATGGCTTGTCCTGGACAAACAAATCCAAGCCACAGAGTCCCCACCATACAACCAACAACCTGCAAAGGATCCCAGCCACTGTCCTGGTGCCAGAAACCACAGCACACCACCAAAGGCCCTATGGAGCCACACCCAGAAGACCTAGCTGACTTTAATGTTAATGGATTTAACATTATGGCTGATTGGTCTCCCATTTCTGTCTCGTAACAAAAGTAAAGTTTAAGCATTTTAAATTACCCAAAGAAAGTGGGGAAAAAATGCAATAAATGTAGCTTATGTTCAGTTTGTTAGCTTACATAACTATCCAACAACTTAAAACTGACATTCACGGTGGGAGGAAATCACACTGAGCTTGCAAGGTTTTAGTGTTTTTTTTTTAGGCAGACTGAATGTTTCTACCATCACATTTTCCCAGTATGAGCTCCATAGAAAATGTAGGCAAGATTGAAAAATAAATAAAAACATTTCTGCCTCCATTTGGTGAAATATATTTATTAGACAAATGCAAATGCAGGTTAGGGTTTCTTCACTTAAAGCAGAGTAGGCATGTACATCCAAGATGAAAAAACAGGATCATAAACTGGGACAGGCAGAAGTTTGGTCGATGAGTAAACAGGGTATCACTGAATCTAAAGAACAAAGAGCAAATATCTCAAATATCCAAACACAAGAAAACTAAGGCTTGGTAAAGTCAGGTGTGTTGTGGGTAATGGAGTTTGAGGCAGATGTGTTATGACAAATCTATTCAGTTAAATATGTAGGGACGTCTGATGGATGATGGATAATTTGTTAGCAGGCGGTTCCAGATATTCAGTCCGGCTATTGTGTATGAGACAGCAAAGCTGTTTTAGTGACATCCAGAACAACTCCAGGCAGACTGGCTGGCCACAGCTGAACTCCTGGCTTTGTATTTAAATGAAAAAGTGTATTATCTTAAGCCTTCTGCAATCATTAAGAAGTGCGGCGTCTCCAAGTCCAGGCTTCATTAAGCTCAGCCTAGTGTGATGAGGTAGACTGAGTCTCACTGGTCTTATGTAACACCACAAAGGCTCTGGGATTAAACTTATGCTCCTAGCAGCAGGTGTATTAATGTGGCATAAAGGGCTAGGTGAAGCATAGGGAGAAAAGTGCCGCAGAATACACAAGCCTAAAACGACAACACAAACATTTAGCAAATGGATTCATCTTATTAAACTCCTGCAATCTCTTCTCTTCTCTCTCTCTCGCAATGATTCCAAAGTGTTGTTGAACTTTCAAATACGAGAAGAAGGTGATTGATTTTTTTTTATATCAGCTTTGATGAAAAGGTGTAATTTAAATCACAGATATATATGAAATAATTAACTGCAACTTTAAGGGCCTGTGACCATGAAGACGATGAAGTTCCTACAGTGTCCCATCCCGTAAATATTGAAGAACTCAACAGGAACACGGTCATAATGGACAAAATGTGCATTTATTAGTTCATACTACCTCCTAGGAACATCCCTGTCAGGTTCTCAATGCGTCCATCATGGTGTCACTAATAATCATGCACATGATCCTGTGCTCACCAGGTGCAATGAGATCAAAGTGAGTTATCACTATGTCCAATCAGATCGCGCTGCACTCTTACCAGGTGCTTATTACACGCTTAATATCTTGTCATTGCTCCCGGTCTTCTACAATGTGGCATGGACCTACCATGGTCATAGCATAAGCCTGAAGAGGTGGTTCTGAGAACTTCATTGACGTTGTAAGAACCCAGTAAGATCCCAATGAGAACTTAGTCAGAAAGTCATCCAATCCTTTCTGTCCATGCCATGCTTGTAGTTATACCGTTAACTGTTCAATGGCAAGTTCTTACAGCGTTCACATCACAAGGACATAGAGGGAATGTGGGGTAAATGATCAATACAGGAATTATCTTCAGAACTGAGGACTTTGTGTTCTTTAATAAGTATAAATATGATATGTGATTATTGTCGCAAAGGATCCCAGCCAGTGGTGCCAGAAACCACAGCAGACCACCAGAGGTCCTGAGCCACACCCTGCTGACTTTCATGTTAATAGATTCAAAATTATGGCTAATTATTGGTCTCCCTTATTGCTGTGGTGTAGGAAGAAGAATGTTTTAGGATGTCCTGTTATAGGAAAGACAATGTTGTTGATTTTTTGGAGCGCACAGCACCCCCCGTGGCTTTTATTCCGTACCTTTATAACACTTCATTCCTAAAAATAGAGGTTTCAGAAAAAGTTATTTAGAGAAATGTCACAGAAGAACCCATTTTCATTTCCTAAAGAACAAAAATTCTTTTAAGTAATGCATCTTTAATCATTTTCTCTAAGAGAGGAAAGTTCCTAATACTTCCTGGCTGCATGTCGGGCTCTCAATGCGTCTGTCCCATCATGCACATGATCACGTGCCTATGAGATTAAACCGATCAGATCATGTCACAGTCTTACCAGGTGCTTAATACATTATTATTGCTTCTGGTGGGTTGGAATAAATATGTCAACACATGCAGTGCTTTTCATCACTTTGTCCACTAGAACTTAATGCGGTTCTCTACAACATGATATGGACCTAACATGGTCAGAGCACAAGGCTGAAGAGTTTGTAAGAACCCCACTGATGTTGCAACAACCCTGCAACAAGCTGTAAGCGGTGTTAGTTCTGTCGTTAACTGAACTAGAAGGATGCCTACATTAATATTGTCCTTTTCATGTCTTGCTTTAACCACGTCCTCACCAGGCTTTTCTTGTTAAGTGTTGCATTTTTGCCCACACCAAAAGCTGGGATCCTGTAAATGTATGCAAATAGATCGAGAAAGGATATATAATTATCAGCTAAATGTACTTTGACCCACAAGGGGATCTTCATTAACAGACCTGTGTAAAAGCCCAGTCTGTTATGAGAGAAACTAAACCCTCCCGAGGGCACACAAAAGTGTTACCATGTTCGACCTGACATGTTCGAACCTGCAGCTAAAACACATCTACAGTAAGAAGCCTCTATGTCTTTGGAGCATCAGCATAAGGAGTCGAGTCGTACTGACCGTTACAGCAGAGGAAGACATCTCGTGCGCCCACGGCTCTCTTTAATGAGATGCTAATTCTGGTACTGGTTTACAAATGGGCTGACAGTTTCATAGTAACCTCTCCCATCTGTGAGGTGATGCAAAGTAAAGAAGCAGTCTCTCGCCAGACTGCAGTCAAAGATGGCACCCACCACGGTGCCCGCCTACCCAGTGTCTGTATTTACAATTGCCTCCTTGCCTGTATGCTATTCCAGCCCATGTTTCTTTTTTTTTCTCCCCCGGAAGGGTAGAGATATAAAATGAAGGAAATGTAGAGGGGGAGGAGGGGCAAAGGGGCGAAACATGAATGTATCACAGCACACGAAATCTACAGGGAATTAAGAGAACGCCAACACTTGAGCCAGGTGCGGAGAGAAAGGCCAGAACTGAGCAAGGGAGGAAAAACAGCCTTAAATCCTCCAATCTTCCATATCACCTGAACCACTACGAGAATTCATTTCATAAAAATCTGACATCTGATATGATAGCTTTGGATTTTCTTTCTTTTTTTTCCCCTTTCTTCTAGGCTATTTAATTTTTTTCCAGCACTAAAATAAAATTCCAGAGATCCATTTTTCCTCCATCTAGATCCTATTATTCTTATCTCAACCACCCTACTCCCAGTCATATATCAGTGCACTTTTAAGGTGAGTGTTTTCTTACATTATTAAGTAAAGTCCTGGAATGAGACGAGAGAAAAATGTTTAAGAATCGGCACCACGTTTGATGCAAACTAGAGCGTTGAACATTTCTTCAGCATGCTACATTACACTCATTTTCCCCACAGTTTTCTCTCATCTGGTGTTAGAATACAAAACCACATATGCTCTGTTCACTAGCGTGTTAAAAAAAAAAAAGTTCCTCTTAGTACCCTTAAGGGGGCTTCAGGGTGTCTTGCTTAAAGCTGGGCTTACCAGGTATGATTTTGTTTTGGCCCAGTTTTGGTGTTGTAATGTAAAAGGATTCTGAGACTCGCAGTGCATAATGTGGCATAAGCAGCTGAACATAAGGGTTCAAGTAAAGTGTGTGTGCATGTTAAATAGTCGGATTGAACATTGGCACTGGTTTGTTCTTCTAGGGAATCTTATGTGAGCCAGTAACTACTACATGGATCGTAAAGAACTTTTTAATGTTCCACCCATTTTAGTTTCAGCAGGTCCTGAAACGAACTTTGCTACATCTGTAGAATGATAAAAGAATTATTCACTCGGGCAGACAAGAAGTACGGCCGAGTCTGAAAGAGTTTTATTAATGCATAGCGCTGCTCCTTGCTTCAACCCTCCGGCCATGCAATATTCAAAGCCTCCAATTTTTATATTCTGTTTTCCTTAAGTTGCAGAATGGACGGAGGAGCCCACTGGCTTTGTAGATATATCAGTTTCATTGACTCCAGTGTTAATAAACAACTTCCAGGTCTTATCAACCATAAGTGCTTCTGCCAGGGGTAATAAACTCCTCTGATAGCACCCAGAGTAATAAGCTTATAAATAAAGCCTACAAATAATTTGATGTCAGTATCAATACCGTTACATGCAACAAGAGTTGCGGTTTAACTTGACATGTAATTTATTGACTTTTATATTCCAATGCTGCAGAATTCTTGATTCTCATTGACTCACTTGGTGTTGATGAATTATTTTTTTGAATGTGTAAAATCTGGTCATTTAGCTAACCATAAAGCTATATAAATAAAAGAATAAGTTTTGTCTGTACATTGGTCAGAACTCGCTCTTTCAATGATACATTTGTTTCCTACATTTGAGGACCCAAAACCGAAAAATCTCTTTCTGTCTTTCTGTCCAGATTTTGTCACAGAAACTCACAAAACTGACTGGGTAGAGTTTTATGAAACTTTGCCAGTAGTTTTTTTGCCTGAAGTAAACCTCAGCCATAGTAGTGAGCAGTTTTGTGCCAGATTATATCACAGCATCCAGGTTTTTTGGATAAATATAACACCTTTCCCCTCGAGGTGGGCGTGGCTATACACGTCACTCAAAACACAACAGAACCAATTAACACGATAGTTTGCCGTGTATTTTTATTCATTTCGTTCTTTTGATCAGAAATGAAATAAAATGTTCCATTTTCAATAAACAGACCCCCAACACGTCTACATATACAAATTTTGGCTATAGATCCAGTGATGAAAACATTACAATGCAGCTAAGAACATATTATGATAAACAGGATGAGTAGCTCACCTCTCATATCTTCTGGTCCAGGTCGTTCGTTCTTTTGAATCTATTGCACTGCATAGCGTCTATGGGAGTCACGTGACAAAAGAACAAACGATTCGGACCAAAAGACTCAAAGGTAACTACTCATTTCCGTTTCCTGTATATAACCTATGGAGGTTTTTCGATGATTTGCGCGCCCAGTAGAAAATGAATGTAATGTTAGGGGTGATTGGTGTATATGGAAGCATCGCTTTGCACCATGTTTTTATTCATTTTTATTTTTTTGATAGGCATGAAATAAAAAAAGTAATAAAAGTTTGTATGATTTTTTCCAATTTAATTTGGTTTAACTTTAGCAATCGTGGGTTCTCATATTTATGCAGCAACAACTGTATAAAAACACAAGCGCAACTTTATCTCTGCCCTGTGCATGACCTACTTGTTTTAATATGTTGTTTTTTTAATACTAATATCTAATTTCTAAGAAGGTGTATGTATACCTTCTATATTCCATGTAATCTAATAATAAACAAATTAAGAAATATTATCTTTAACAAAGTACTATAAGGTTTCTACCATGAGAAAGTTTTTATTAACCCTCCACTATATCAAATAATAATTAAATAAACCACAAGATTTCTTTTTTTTTTTTTTTTTTTTACATTTTAATTATTATTTATCAGGAGAATAGAATAGTTTATGTTGTGTTATAAGACAATTATCAGCTTTAGTACAGCAACAGTAATTTACACCATCCTGTTACTGATCATTTTTCCTGTAATTCCTAGAACAGCATGCTCCATTAGATTCGATTCCTGTTTATTAGCAGCTATTTAAAGTCGTTACCTTCCTTCATAGTGACAGACATCTTATTACTGTATATCATTTCTGGAGCTTCAGCCACGCTCTTCCTTCCCTTAAAGGTTAGATGGGAGGCACTTTCATTTTGAAAGCAACATCAGTGCAGATGCTAACCTGACATCTCTTACATAACGATGAGGTGTGTTTTAGCAAAGGCATGCCATTAAGATCCAGCAAGGGCGACATGAGAAGGGAGACATCTGAAGAAGTCGAAATTCTTCTCATGCAATTCGAACGTCCAGCTCAATTGCTTGAGCAGTGATTCCGGGACACGGAAATATTAGCAGATAAACGCGGAGGAATTATTGCCTTGGGGATCCTGCAGGCACTGGAAAGTTTCTTTTGAAAGTTAAATGAAAGAAGATTCTCAAACGACTCCAGCTTTCATGTAACAAAATGGTCTATTTGTGTAAAAGAAGATTTGCACAGATTCATTTGGCTGAGGATTTTATCCGAAATGACTTAGAGTTAAGACAGGATAAAACTAAGCAGATGGGTGAAGTTTCTTGCACAAGGACCCAAATGAGGCAAATCGACAGTGGAGTCAATGAACCCTGGTGCCTGGTGGAGTGAACTAGTGATGCCGGATCACTAGTGTAAATCTTTGACAGCAGGTTATGCTAAAAAACTAGACTATGACCTGTTTTGGGGTTTTGACGATCAAATAAAGCTTCAGTTTTCATTTCAATATCACTGTGAAGTCCAGACTTCTCAATTTAGATAGGAACGTCTCAAAGGTGGAATAATGTGATTAATGTGTGCTCGGTGTGCTGATTAATTATTAGATCATCGAATAGGATTTGCATGTGTCACCTTATTTTTGTCCGCCATTATGCCATTAACCACCAGCACTGTGATCATGCACTGAACCTGCAATTTACTGTATATTGGGGGCAACAAAATGATGGATCGTCTCACATAATGTTTAAGGTAGGGAAGGATCTGAGAGTACTTCTCACCAGAATATGAGTAGGAGGAATGACAGGGAGGTACAATATTTTCATGTGTGTCAACGAAAAGCATAATAGACAGATCCTCCTGAGAGACGAGGCCCAAACTCGGGCCCCCCTCCTACATCTACCTTCCAACATGGTGTTTGATTGAGTATCTTGTCCTGGGTGTAGTGCTGCAAAACATTTGCAAGCTAATCAGTCAATTAGGACTCTCTCTGTGGGTTGACAAGTCTCAGTTGGAGTCGGTGTATAAGTGTGAGTGTGTGTGTGAGTGCGAAATCACTTGCCACATTGGGTGCAGGACTGTATTAAGTGCACTGGAGTATATGATTGGGAGTAGATGGTCGGCTCTCCGTGCTTGTAGTGTAGCGGCGATCGGCCGAGCTGATTGTTGAATGCGAGGTAATGGCCTCCTTGTGGTTTTGTAAAGCAGGATGCTTTGTTTTACTTGGGAAAATATTGAGCATAGGATGAAAGAACACTATCATCCCATGATACGATGCATAAATATTGACGTCTTCCAAGTAAAGTTGTGTCTGTGTTAAGAATGAATATGACAGTTTTTGTGGAAAAAAACAAATCTGAAAGCAATCACACACATATATATGTATTCTAGATGTGATTACCTCCTCTCTTAACATGAGTCACACCACACGCCTTCAAATCTATGCATAAATATTAGCACCCTTCCCCCTGAAGTAGGTTAGTTAAGGTTACCATGGTAATGGCCATCTATTGCTGCAAGAATTATGGCAAGATTATATCCTGCATTATTATAGCCTTCTATATCTGGTAAAGCTCTCATTTTGCATCTACATTGTTTATCACATACAGTATGAAACGTTTTTACTGCAAATAAAACATTCCATCTTGAAGGAGTCTTGGATTCCTTGGAGAGGACTGGATATCTTTTGCATCACTGTCTTCACTGGCTGAGATAAAAAAAAAAAAAAAACCCTACAGGAAAGAAAAAACAACATGCTTCTCAATGCGCCCCCCCTCCCCCATCCCATCCATTCAGCCCTCATTCGTGTTTGAGTGTCGATAGTATTTCTGCTTGAGAGAACATGGATGATGTAGTGTGTCTTCGGTACGCTGTGAAAGATGGCCCATATTGTTTGGAATACATTAGTGTGCATGGAGGAGGACATGGCCCTGACTGCAGAGCCGAGAGGCAAGCGCGGCTTGTCACGACAACACGTTCTGACAAAACTTGACTCCATGCCACTGCCTCTCCACATCTCTGCATCTACTGAGGTGTGAGTCACACCAACGATATGACCCACTTCATAAAAGGCCATTAAAGAGTGGTGTCATCTAAAGGTTTGAACTAAACAAACTGAGCACATTTCACAAACCCGGTGGATATTAAGTTCTGTTCGGGCAGGTTCAACAGATTTACATGTAATTATTACTGGAGTATCACTGGGAGTTGAGTCTCTTTGAATCTGTCATGTCAATAATTGGACTGGAAGGATTACGCAATATTTTATCTTTTGTTAAATAATGCATGGTAATACACAGCAATCAGGTGTGAGCCGATTAACACCACAAAACATTAACACATTAACATTGTTTGTCAGTTACTGTACAGTATGTACCAGCAAACTGGTGACAGGATCATGCGCACCCAAGGTAAAGGTTTGCACATAATGTGGCACAACTTGCTAAAAATGTCAACAGAAAGCAAGTCACCAGAACACCTAATGCACCACAGCTCGCTACACAAGGGGCCCGGCCCAGGAAAGAGCCTAAGGCTGCCAACCTGGCACCCAAACTCTCAGAACCCCAATCCAATTGGAAGCCCATTGGATGCACCAGACAAACAAGTCGAATCCACTGCCGACATCCTGGCCTGAGGGGCTAGATCCACCCAGGCAGCACAAGGGCAACCTACACACCACAAGGCATAATGTTTTGCATCATATTATTATGGATTTCAAAAAAATCTCTTGTCCGCTACAGCCTCAAACTACAGTTCTTGATCGTCAGGAGTAGAACCTTATGTAATCTTCTGCTCATTCTGTGTTAAAAGTGGTTATATGAATTAACATGACAGATATAATTCCTGTCAGATGAAACCAATTAGACCATTCTCCTCTAATCGCTCTCGGGAGAATTATCGGTCAGTTTTTTGTTTTTCGCACCACTCTGTGTGAACTCTGTAGGATTGCATGTACTGTATTGATGTATTGACCTGGTAAAAAAAAATACAGAAACGTAAAATGTGTCATCAATCTGGAGTCATGAATCTGTAAGTTATTTATTTTCTAGCACATTTTAAACTATAATGATGATGCAGCCAAGTGCACATAGTGCGCAACAAGTGCTCGGAATAATTGCAAAAAACAAACAGTTTGCATTACAATGAGGCCTGTTTCGAATGGATTTTTTTTAGTGTGATGGGCTTTATGAAGACAATCCGTTCTTTGTGAATTACGGACAAGTCTCTTCTCCTATCTCATTTGTGGAAATCCTTTCTTGTTTGCATAGTACTGTATTGTACATGTGACTGATTTATTTATTTATTTATTTATTTTGATGGAGAACGGCTCTGAAATAATGTTGAACATTAGTATGAAGTACAGTGACAATCAATGGGATCCATCGACATTCAAGTGCGGATTTATTTCATAAAACAAATACTGTATAGTAGCATTCTGCATTAGCCATAAGACAGGCAATCACATCAGTTCTGGTTCCCCCACACTAAAGCACACAACATGATCTATCAAGTGGCACTGTGTCTGCAGACATATTTGTTTTGCTACGACTCAATAGCACCTGATTTTGTTAAATGAGCTTGTCTCCTTAACAATGCAGGAAACTTAATTAATGAAACAGATGGAACGGGTATGCGTAACTGTAGGAGATCTTGATGAGCCTTCAGGGAATCTAATGGTGAATATTTTCCTCATTTCATAAGTCAAGTATCATTTGATGTAGAAATCCATTGGAGACGTACTGTAACATCAAAAGCATGTCTTGTGACATTACCAATTTGCCTGTAGCCTACTCTCTTCTGTCTTTAATGGTGAGTAATCAGTTGACTTAGTGCAATTCTCATACTTTCAGTCATTAAATCTTTACCGACTCTAAGGCCTGGAGTAGAATAGAAACTGCTGAGATTTTCAGCAGAAATTTCTTTTAAATTACCAATAAAATGGAGGAGAGATTTTAAGTGGCACAAGGGAAAGGAAGCCTAAGGCTTATGAAAAACCTAAGTTAAGTTTTTTATTTTTTTATATATAGCTTTGTGACACACCTATGACTCTCAATGTATTGATACATCACAATTATCCTACCTTTTCTTTCATTGAACGTGTCCCTTTTTAGAATAAAGTAGTAGCATTTCCTGAAACATCATTTGTATTATAGGATTAAGGTACAAGCGAGTTCACCTTTAAGGAATTCCTTCTCACATACAGTACAGTACAGTACACCATCTGTCTGTATCTTATACTCTTTCATGATTTCTATATTAGTACAAACTGGAGTAGGTCCATCTCATTCATCATCTCATCTTCTCACCGTGAGCTGGGAGACTTCCAGTATACATAAATAACACTTGCATTACTCCTACAATGTTGGTATAGGTTGAACAACATAAGGCCGTTACAGTAGCAAACTGAATCATGCATCATTTATGAAGCAGATGATCTCGTATTGAGGTTAGAGCCAAGTGGGAGCAAAAATAGACGTTAAAGTAAGTTTACCTACTGTATGTACGTATGTACTGTATATAGTACTGTGAAAGACAAAGACTAAGTCTTTGTCTTAGATATAGAAAGAAAATTAAATGAAACCCCATTATTTGCATACAGGTAAATCCAAGACAACCGAAAATATTCACAGTTGATAATTACAGTATATAGATCAAGCAAAGGATCAACCCATGTGACATGGAAAAATTCATTAATTCAAACCAGGAACACTGAAGGCAAGGCAGAACACACCCTGGATGGGATGCCAGGGCACTTTTCACATGCTCATTCACAACTAGCAGCTATTAGGAGTAACCTGTTGGCATGTCAGAGAAAGCCAATACAAATGCACATCCTTTGGAACATGTAGAACCAGTTGCACCACTATAGTGCCATAGTGTATAAGATGAAACATACATAAAGGTATGGACAGGTTTTCAAGCCATTTTGTGTTACTTAGGGAAACATGCAAATTGACCTAAGCGAGTTCAAAAAAGAGTAGTATATCTGAAACAGGATCAATAACCATATAAGCATAACATAGACAAAAGACTCCATTAATGTCACAAAACATGGTCTAGAGAAACGCTTCATAAATATACAGGAAAGCAATAAGAGTTCAAATTGGGAGTGGGTGTAGAGTGGGTTCCAAAAGTCCTATTGAATTCCAGATTCTGAACTATTTCTGCTGAAAAGTCGCTATTTAAATCAAAGCAAATGTGTGATATCGCCCCTGTTAACTGCTTTGTACAAAAGGTCAGATTTTCCTCGTGCCTAATCTCATCTACTGAAACGTGTTCAGAGGACACTCTGATGGATTTGATCTAAAATGAATCATGAGGGTTTGCACAAACTTGTGGAGTGCATGCTGGCTCCAGTGCACACAGTCCCTCAAGCAAAAAGGGCATGTTTTAGATACTAAGAAATCCTGGAATTTATGTAAGTATTTCAAGGATTACTGCAGAGATGTGGATCAGTTGTCTGAGTTCATGTGACACAGTCTGAAGTTCGTTATGGAGACATGGAGACTGGAGACTGTTCCTGATCATAGGAACCCGAATTGACTTGGTCAACAGTTTTTATTTAAACAATTTTGCACGGGTAAAAAGTGTGGTTACTGCAAATACATTTAATGAAATATTTTGATTAAATATGTTCCAGCCTGTGAGGTGTAAAAGAGCATGACCACAAATGAAGTTAACCACAAATCATAATGTTGTGTCCATGAGATCCCAGAATTTCTTCCATAAACAGAGTACGTTAAACCTAAGGCTTAATATATTGCAGCAACATCATACATCGTACATTTCCACTAGTTCATTATTTGTCAGGAACAGGGATGAACATGCTTATTAACTTGAAGTTTATGCTTGCTAATTATATATCAATGTCACAGCATCAGTGACTTTAGTAAGTTTTAATTTTTCAACACTGAATTAATATTCTCACCTTGTTGAGCTTTCTGTGGCCACAATGGTCTAATTCGTAGGATTGCTTTGTGTCACTCATTTTAAAATACAACAGTTGCAGCGACTTGAATATTCCATTGCCATAAAACAGATAATTAAATCATATAATATTATTGTGCAGCCACATCAATGATTTTGTATGATGTTTATTTTACAGATTTTTGACATATGTACAGGCCTTGTGAAATATACAGTAAATATATACATTTTATAAACAATTTAATACTTACTTGTG
This sequence comes from Clariallabes teugelsi, assembly GCA_030014215.1. Classification (NCBI taxonomy): domain Eukaryota; kingdom Metazoa; phylum Chordata; class Actinopteri; order Siluriformes; family Clariidae; genus Clariallabes; species Clariallabes teugelsi. The sequence goes on from JAQMYG010000004.1 coordinate 8,866,874, forward strand.
GCAAGTTCCTTTATAGAGCCAGATGCTGGTAATAGAAAAGGTTGTTTCTGCCTAAAGGTAAAGCTTGGTATGTTTTAGAGAAAAGCAGTCTCCTTGGGTCTGCTCATTTCTTTTAGACTGCATGGGAAGTTTTGGAGGATATTACAACCTGCTGAGATGAAAGCGCATTTAGTTTTCACTTCCTGTGATCCTTCTCTATCTACTTAGCTACAGATATGAGCCTGCTCCCAGTGAAATGATATACAGACAATCATCTCAGGGATTTTTCAGGCACATATCAGAAAAAGCTGACAGCCGTAGCATCAGTCTTACCCACAGAAACCAGTCTCTTAAATACCAAAGCTCTGAAGACTGAACTGAAGCTCGGAATCAACCGACATTTTGATTTTGCATCTGACGCTCCGTCAGGATAGAGATCTCCGCATAAAGACAGAACCCGAAATAAATTTGTCTATTTTTAACACACAAAAAAACAAAAAAAAAATAGCAGAGTGAAACTTTCTAATGGCATGTACTTTTTAGAATATTGTTGAATGTCAAAACCTTTAAATGTCCACTTAAGCTCCAATGATAGGGATAATATGGCTGATAATACGATCACTGAGCCATGTGGAACAAAGTCGTTATCATCTGATGATAATGATAGCTCAGCATTTATAATCTACATCTCTACTGTAAAAAGTAATGATGACCTTTCTTTATGTTCTTCTTGGTGCATTAGTCTAAAAACATCAGCTGACCATATGAGATTTATTTCCAAGGAAAAAAAATTGGATTTAACACAATTAACATTATCATTAATCTTAAGCAACCACAGATAAATGTTAAAACCTAGTTCCTCCGAACCTGAAAAAAAGTAAAAAAAAAAAAAAAGGAATATTATTTAGAATATAGTTGGATTTTTTAAATATTTAAATTCAGTTGGGTTGTATTTTAATTTATCTTAAATTCAGGTGTTAAGACTACTTAGAACAGGTTTAAAAGGTTAAAACTAGAACATTTAAAGAAGATAGATCAAGTCATGCAAGTTTTGTCATGATAATAATGGTAATGTATCACATTAAAGTAAAGTCCTCAACAAACATTATTACTTTTAGCTTTTAGCTTTAACCTATTAACTATATTTTCCCATCAACAACAGGTACAGTACTAATGCTAACTTCTGATAAACAAAGCAAAGAACACAAAAAATTATATACATTTTAATTACAGTATATACAAGTAATGAATAATAGTAACAATAATGAATATAATCCTATGGACATGTTTGTGTTTGTCACAAGACATATTTAAGTACTTAGACTGAAGCTTATTTTAATATTTATACCTGAAGCATGTCCGGAATTATCAAAATTTACTATAATTAAAACATGCGTCCGCGAAATCTTTATTTATTTTATACATGGACTTATTTTTTGTAATGTTTTGAATAAATATAAGTGCAAGTGTATTTGGTTAACATTTAAAATAATTCTAGTTATTACACTTATTAATCCTGAAGTTCTTGCTTTGCATTAAGGGAGCCTTATTGTAAAGAGTTACCACACTCATGTTGAATTAGTTCCCTGGTTTGGGTCTTTGCCTATTAAATATTTATGATTCTATATTAGAGCTTCCCACGATTTCTAATTTTGCTTTCTGTACATGGGTTGTTGATATGCAGGAATGGGGAGATGCTTTAATATTTAATATCTTCTTGTTGATTGAAATGTCTACATCTATTATTTGTCCTTTAAACCCGAGCGATGTTGAATTCTTGATTATGATTGGTGTTGATTAATTTTCTATCACAACAGCTCTGACTGAAGAGCTGCCTATAAAGCAAATCACACGTTCATATTAATGTACTTGTCTAATGTAACAATGTAACAAGTTTATATTAATGTTTAATGTAACAATGTAACAAGTTCATATTAATGTGCTTGTCCCGGTACGTTTTACATGAATGGGTTAAAATGGTGGATATGATGACATTGTCTGTGAAAAGATGTTTATTTAGCATTTTTGGAAGGAGTCTCCAGTGTCAGCATTTTATAACAATCAGAGGTACAGTATATGACTATATGATCTACAGGGGGCTCGTTGTTTTTTCAGTAGCATGACAGGCTGCATTTTGACATTGAATCAAGGATAGATTTCTAGCTGCTACTGTATGTCTGAATGATATCAGGAACTAACTTACTGGCTTTCAACAACATGAAACGTAACCATAAATGGAAAAAGTTTGCTTTTTGATGAACAATGAATTTGCATTGTTGATTTGCTGTGGTTAAAGAGAACTAAAACAGTTTTGCAGCAAATAATCAGAGTGGTAACAGTATCTCTGACTCTCTGACTCATGTTGGGCCATTCATCATTATGATCACTGTCATGACCCTGACATTAAGTGTTGTATCAACAGTGCTTCAATGCTTAATTATTAAGGGTTGGTATACATTTATGCATTTCGGTTTATGCACATTATCGACATTTCTGTCCTAGCTTTATGCTGATCAATAAAATTTTTTCTGCATTCGAATCAATGTTACCTATTTGGAGTTTTTAATGGAGACCATCGACAGTCCTGTCTGTCATTTTAACGCATTTTAGCTTTCCAGCATTTGACATAAATTGACTCCTTCTCTAGAATGTGCTTTTACAGAGTGTGTAGACAAGATTTCTCTACCCTGGCTGTCCAGTGCATCCCTGTATGGCTATTAACTATGGGTAAATGTGTATTGGTACAACCAAGCCATCTTATTAGATGTGCCATGGAACCTTAATTTGAGAAGGCTAAAAATATATGACAGTGGAAGTGATAACGAGGCAGTGCAGGAAAGACAGTGTTTTGTTAAGAAGATGTTGTAAAATTTATCACTGTCAAAAAGGAAATTGACTTAAATAATGTTTATTATTTATTTAAAGTTCATTATTTATAGCCACCCCTATGCGATACGCAGGTGGCATTAGATGTCGTGGGGGTGACACTAGGTGGTTGGATTCGCCGCATGATATTGTGTGAAAAACACATCTATGTTTACAAGTGTCTGTAAGTAGCTGTGCATAAATAGATTTAGTTTTTGTCATATTTTGAAAAGCTTTTTTCAATATACTAACTTTTTCACCTGTAAAGCTACAGCAGCATTCCTAAAATACAGAGCTGTATTACCATGACCTCAAATAACATTGCCAAAAGAGTTCTTTTTTTTTTGTTTGTTTTTTTGATAAAGTCCAGGGTTTCTGGGATGCTCTGAATGTTTTCCCCAAGTTAATAATACATTATTACAAATGTTCATATAAAGTTCATATAACGGACAGAACATCTATATTTAATCTTATGTACTGTACACATATGCAATAATGTTGTGCTGAAAATTATTTGTGAACTCACACTGTGTTGTGGATATGAAGATGCATTATGGTGAGTGGGAAACAATGCACAAGTAGACAGTAAGTCGTCAATAAGAGATACGGCTTTAAAGTGAGAAAGGGCGTCTGACTCGGGAAATACATTTGCCATTGATCCTCTGTTCTCAGAAGAAGCTGGGAATTAAAGGAATGGGAAACAAGCTTGTATTGTATTAGACATACAGTAAAGACCTCAATATGAGGTTTTTAAGTGTTATCACAGTTTATTAATGGTTTTAAACAAAAAATTTAACTAAATTGTTTTAATAAAAATAATGTTTTAATGTTTTTCCCAATACATTTCTTTCTTTAGTTCCTGAAAAAACTATATATATTTTTGTCTATGATGAGATTTCGGTATTTCCAATTTAATAATGAGTTCTTTGGATTAGGAATAAGAAAGCAAGTTAAAAGCATACGGCTTGGATTAATTAATAATAAAAGTAAAATAATTATTTAATTTTAATAATAATGATTTTTTTTTAAAGTAAAATAATTAATAGTACAGTTGTAGTAGTAATAGTAATAGTTGTGATGTGTGGAAAGGTTGATAGGAATACCACTTTTTGATTAAGGTTTGGAAAAGCCTTAATCCCCAGATATAAATATTTCTCGTTGATATGACTGGCTTCACCCAAGTTCTACCCCTACAGAAATAGGCTAATGCGTATCATTCAGATTTTTTATTCTTTTGGAGCTGCAGTAGAGTTTGGTTCATTAAAGTGATGTGACAGACAAAAATGACAAAACATCAGTTTATGGCTATAATTATTTTTCTTCCATTATCATACTTTGATAGAATATACCAGAACTTAAAGAAACCATACATATTTTTGAACAAAGTTAATTCTTTCTGTGAATCTATTCCATATTGGTTAAGAACTAGTTTGATGAACACAGAATCTAAACATGTTTAAAACCTTGCCAGCCAAGTGTGATTACACAATTCTACTGAAACATGCGCTATCACATGGACTTGAAATGTACAGTATACTGTATTACCCTAATCAGGTCAGTTTGTAATCAGCTCAAGTATGAGTTGTCCAACTATCTACATATTTATCACATTCTACATATTCTGCTTTTTTTTCTATAAGCTATTTAGCTATAGACTTGTGGTTAAGACACGTGTCAAAAAAAGAAACAACTTTCAATTCAGGAAATTCTGTAGCATGAGCGTTTTTTCCCAATTGACCAAAAAGAGTATTGCTGAAAGAAAATGTTCTATTTTATTGAATGTGTAGCTTAGGCAGTTTATTGATGTTGTAACTGTGATGGTCTAAAGAACATATTATGGAATACTGTAAGTGAAGGTCAGGGCATGTCACTGGCTCCATTAGTCAGTAGACTGGCGTGATATAGTGTATTATTTCTCCGAGATTCTTGAGCTGGAGAGGTAATGATATCTCTCTCTCTCTCTCTCTAGAGAACAAATTACTAAAAAAAAAAAAAAGGTTTTATTTGTAAAAAGTATAACATTTCATTCTTACCAGTTTGCATGGAGTTTGCATGTTCTCCCCGTGCTTGGTGGGTTTCCTCTGCGTAATCCGGTTTCCTCCCACAGTCCAAAGACCTGCAGATTAGGCTAATTGGAATTCCCAAATAGCCCATAGTGTGTGAATGAGTATGTGTATGTGTGTGTCCTGCGATGGATTGGCACCCCGTCCAGGGTGTACTCCACCTCGTACCCTAAGTCTCCTGGGATAGGCTCCAGGTCCCTCATGTCCCTAAATACAGGATAAAGCAGCATAGACGATGAGTGAGTGAGTGATTTAGTGCTTTTGTGCAATGTATTTGCAACTTTAATATACTTAGTACAAAATAGTAAACATGTGCAGCTCATTACTACCGTATATCTGCACGTACACTTCAGTATACTAAGACTTGAAAAGACAGCCAGTTTACTGGGTGTTGAAAATTTTTAGACCTATTGCTGCTTTTCGAAATATATTGAGATGTCGGAAGTGCTGACTAGTGTCAAGTTAAGTTGTTAAGCCTTAGGTCACAGGAAGTAAATCCTGATTGGATGGTTTTAGACAAACACAAATATTTCCAAGCTAGTCTGAGCACTATATGCATTATATTGGAGACTAAAGAAGACCAGAAGACCTTGGAACACAAAACAAGCAAATCATGGCCAATTTGTTTTTTAAACTACAGTGGAACCTCGGATTACGAGCATAATTCGTTCCGGAAGTGGGCTCGTATTCCAAAACACTCGGAAACCAAATT
>JAQMYG010000004.1:8878457-8898762 GCA_030014215.1 Clariallabes teugelsi
GTCCTATATATATATATATATATATATAGGACATTTTTCTATGAATTCTGCAAGTTCTATTTTCTAAAAAAAATTTACTTGACTACACAATTTTATTTTATTTTATTTTTTACAATTCGAACATTATATATATATATTGTAAAAAAAACAATAAAATGGTGTGGTCAAGTATTTATTTATTTATTTATTTTATGCAAAATATGTCACATTTTCAAGAATAGTTTTATTAACACAATTTAAGTTTAATTAAATTAACTTGGAGCCATCAAACATGCATTTAAACATGCAATTGTCAAAACTATCATTTGATCCTTTAAATGGCTTTCATCTGGGGATGATTATAAGAGTAGAATAAAAATCTACTTAAACATTACTAATGTTTTGTATTACTACGCACCACTCTCTCTCTCTCTCTCTCACACACACACACACACACACACACACACACACATACACACACAAACACACACACACACACATCATCAAATTACTATAATGGCATTTAGAAATCTATTTTTGACCCTATTGTACACAAGCATGTACTGTAGGTGAAGCCACAAAATCTAATGAAAAAAAACATGTTAAACTGAATCCTTCGCTTTCATTGCGTCTCCGCTGGGAGGATTTGTGCGTATGTTTCATACCTTCGATTCTCTTCTCTTTGAAATAGGTCAAAAGCTGTGCTTGAACTGTTCTCTTGGCCATTGCGGAAATGGGAACAGCGTGAAAAATGACACAAACTTGCATGAGCTTGTGAGCAGCGCGCTACAATATTGATTTCTGATTGGCTAATTTATAGTTTGTAGATGATCATATGTAGAGAGTTATATTATTATATTTCATTGTCATTACATATTTGATATAATACACAGCAGGGGATGGTGGTTTTACAGAGGGGATGGTTTTTGTAATTTTTTTTCAACAGGTGGTATGCCATCTCCCCGCATCCCCTTTCAAATCGAGCCCTGTATATATATGTTTTAGAATATTCAAATATTTAAAACAAAGAATGTATAACAAAAACATTGCATACAAAAGAGTCATATTGTTGAACTTAAAGGTTTGGTTTATTCAACACTTTTTAAACAAAAATGTACCCTCTTCATCTCTTCCCCTATTGCCCTCTTTGTGGCTCCTCTGACTCATTTTTTAATAATGGATTTAAGGGAACTTTTTACCAAACTCTGATTGACACTTACAGAACTTTGCCCCAGGCTTGTTTTGAATGCATTTATTATTCTTAAATAAATCTGTTTCTTTAGGCATGTTCCCACAAAATTTGGCATATTTGTAAAGAAACCACCTAACATAGTTAACTCCATCCATCTAGAAACCTCTGTAGTCCAACTAGGGACCGTGGAGGCCAATGGTGACCATTGTATTTATTACCATTTTCACAATCGTGGTAGGACCTCCAGTCAAAATTCATGCAAATTTATACACTACGGGCAATTTGGGAACGACAATTAGCTTAACCTGCATGTCTTTGGACTGTGGGAGGACCGGATTACCCGGAGGAAACCCACTAAGCACAGGGAGAACATGCAAGCTCCATGCATACAGACCCCGGGAGAGAATCGAACCCAGACCATGGAGGTGCCAGGCGACAGTGCTAACCACTACACCACCTTGCTGCCCAGAGTGAACTGCACTCATGGTAACTCTATTCAACTAAACATATGACGTCTGATGAAGCAGAACTTCGTTGTTATGGAATATTTTGTGTAAATACGTGACATACAGTCTTAAGTCCACTTCCGTTCCATTTGGAACAAATGTGAATTTTTTAAAGGACATAATATAATAAGGATATACTTATGCAAGACACTGATTTTCCATCCTGAGACTTCAAATCCACTCTCTTCTGTAAGAAGTTCATAAATAAACCATGGAAATTGATTGTCCACAGATGCTCATGTTGCGTTTTAATCCTGCATGATCTTTGACTAGCAGATATAACCTTATTAAACCATATCTATCTGTGTTTTGGAAGATAAAAAGTCACATACTGAAAATGAAGCAAAGAAGTGGGTGCAGTTGATATGGATATATCTTAGTTTTAACCAAAATGTTAGCTCATTGTCATTCAAGACAGGTCCACACTTCCCATTAATCCCCGTTAGTAAACAATATGAGGCACACTGAATAAAACACACATTTTTTGTCAGTCTAACCTCCAGTGCCTTTGACAGTAGGCCTTTGGCAATGAATGCACAATTAGCCGTGCTTGTATAAATATTTGAAGAGGAGAAAATACCTCTCTTGATAACTGTGTGTATTTGTCAGTGGGATAGTTTCCATATGGAGAGGTTAATTAAGGTTATTTTATAAATATTTAAATGGAAAGACTTGTTGTGCTGGCCTAAACTGGTTTTACAGTGTTATCACACATGCATTTATATATTTATTGTAGGATATATTACATATTCAGGCTTTCGTTACTCTCGCATAGTCCGGGATCTACTGTAATAACAACTATATTTGATTAAACCTCAATTTTAAATTTATTTTGTGCTAAGATTTTATTTTATAAAATATACTTTACACTATTGTAATATTCCAATAAGGAGATGCAGGATTTTTTATCATGAGCCTTTACCAAATAGTATAGCTGGCTCAATTTGGGTTCATTATTATTATTATTATTATTATTATTATTATTATTATTTATGATTATTTAAAGAAGAGACTGTACATAAAAGTATGTTATGTTTTTATTTTAAAAAAATCACTGTACATTTTTACGAAGCTACACATTTTTTTTCTTTTACAACATTTAAACGATAATATAGATTTAGTGTTAAAAGAAAAAGACCCACATTTCCCATTAAGGGAGGATCTTCGAGCTGATAATGTGACTATCCTTCATCGATCAGTCTTGTAATCTGAGTAGCAGTCGATCACAAGCAAACTCCGAAATCAGGCAATGGGTTGTGCAACCGTATACTCATTGATATGCACATGCTGAAGCACCATGCAACATGATTCTGTGCATTTTTCACCTCCAAGCTGTTTTCCATTCATAATTACTCAGATGAACACAGCACAGGAAGTGTTATTAAAAACCGAGACGCGAATTATAAAGCCATCATATACTGTAGAGCGTCAAAGGAGAGATACTGTATACTTGTACATACCCAAAGTTCAAGGTTAATTAATTCACCAACTGTGATTTCGAGATATATTTCAGAACCCAATATGAAGGAAGTGTGCCAAGTAATTCTGTTATGGATGAGCGAGCTGTGAAAAGTGCTTAGTGTGAAGAATGATAAATCCTATGGAATGCAGATGTAAATATATACGTATTCAAGATATATTTACATTAAGAAATTACCACTAATTACATCCAGCCTTGAAAAAAAACAAAAATTTTTTTAAATCAGCCTCTAAGGCTTGATATGTGAGATTGTGCTAATTTGGCAGATCTTTCCTGTGAAACAATGGGAACAGGACCGAAGTATGAAACAGTGTTTATGGATTGTCATGGCTATGCAGAAATGTGACACCATTTTGTGGTTGTTAAATCCTCTGAACACAAACACACACTGCTGGAACACAAGCTACATGGAAACAATAGATTGTCCTTGGTTCGGTATCAGCTGCACACCCACGTGAAATTTACAGCCTCATCCAAACGTCATAGTGAGTGCAATAATGATGTTAGGATTATTTCCTAAAAACGTCTTTTAAAAAAAAAACTAAACATACAGGACATGTTAGGACCCAACACATAGACAGATTACTGTTCAAATCTGAAGTTTCTCAAAATCAGCAAATTTTATTTCTCTTATTACATTTATTTATACTTTATATACATATGTGGTTTTTATACCTCAGCCATTCAGTATATATTTTATATACCTATACATTTTTTATATACATACATTTTAAAAACTATTTCTAGTTACGGAGGTGGCGGCACGATGGCTTAGTGGTTAGCACTGTCGCCTTGCACCTCCAGGGTCTGGGTTCAATTCCCAGCCAGGTTCGATTCCCGCTTCTATGTGAATGAAGTTTGCATGTTCTCTCCGTGTTTGATGGATTTCCCGGTTTCTCCGGTTTCCTCCCATTTCGACTGAAAGACATGCTGATTAGGCTAACTGCTGTTTCCAAATTGCCCGTAGGATGTATGTATGTGTGTGAGTGTGTGCCCACCGATGGATTGGCACCCCATCCAGGGTGTACCCCGCCTCATGCCCCAAGTCTCCTGGGATCAGCTCCACACCCCCATGACCCTGTGTACAGGATAATGAGTGAGTAAGTGAGTTACAGAGGTAACACTCTGCTGAGTAATTTGACACCACATTTGTAAAAAAAAATATGCCAAAAAACTTAGTAATACTTCACAAAAGTAATTTTTGCATATTATGCAAATGATCAACATTTAGGTATGTGGAACCAAATTGTCCCAAGGCATGTTTTATAATTTGAGTAAACAAATGATCTTCAAATAAAGTTCACTGTACACCTTATTTTCTAAGAAATATGTTCGTTTTTTTTGTCTGCACAAACATGAATATCATCCCCAGTGGCACATTTCAATGAGATTGCATCAGAGAATCGTTGAGCCATACCAGAAACTACCTTTCAAGTTTTATGATATTAGTGCAGTGTTAATCTTGTCAAGCGTCTGCTGAAATCCGATTGGCTGAGTTTAGCTCATCATTTAAAGGGACAGATTGGCAGAGAATGGAGATACAGAATAACAAATTTCAGCTCAGTTGGACTCTAGAGAGACCTAAGACATGTCAGAGCTACAACTAACAGGAAGTACAACTCCCAACACCAACGCCCCAGCTCACCTGAGTACTAACACACCTCAGACTAATTACAAGACACAGATATAAGAGACTCGCGTACTTATGGTCTTCCGCTCTCTGTGACTTGTTCCAGTGTTGTTATCAAGCCTTTTTGATCTTCGCATGCTCTTTCGGCTTTGGACCTGGTAGTTTCAACGTTTCCGAGTTGTACATCGCCCGACCCATGCCTGTTTATTGGACTTTCGATATGGATTATCCTTAAACAGTGTATTAATAAACATCTCAACTGCACTTGCGTTCTCCGAGTCCGAGGGTTCTAACCAGACCTGAAAAAAGTTATTTGAGTAAATTATGCTCCACCTCTTTAAACTTGATTGACATGTGGTAGCCATATTGTTTACAAATCTCAATATGTTCTTGTTCATTATTGCGTTTAATAGGGATGGGTAGCAACAGGGACCACACAATGCGATATTATCACGATGCATACTGTAGGTGCCAATGCGATTTTGTTAGTATCCCGATTCTGTACATACTGTCAAAATTCCAAACATACTCTCATACAGGATGCTGTGCTGCCTGCCAATGTATGAATAGTTTAGACCACGCCACCTGTAGGATCATAAAGGAATAGCAACATTTTACTATCTCAAATACCCTCACTCACATACTCATCGTCTATACCACCTGAAGGTGAGGTACACCCTGGACGGGGTGCCAATCCACATACTGTACATACACACACTCATTCACACACTACAGGCAATTTGTGAGCGCCAATTAGTGTTAATCTGCATAATTGGGCACTGGTGGCTCAGTGGTAGGTGTTTCGCCTGCCATGCGGAAGGCCCGGGTTCCAGTGCTCAAACCCCCCAGCCACTGGATGCAGTGCCGGTCCCAAGCCCGGATAAATTGGGAGGGTTGCGTCAGGAAGGGCATCCGGCGTAAAACCTGTGCCAAGTTGTTGTGCGGACTGGATATTCCGCTGTGGCGACCCCTTGCCGGGAGCAGCCGAAAGACCAACAACAACAATTAGTGTTAATCTGCATGTCTTTGAACTGTGGAAGGATATTACCCAGAGGAAACCCACCAAGCACGGGGAGAACATGCAAACTCCATGCACACAGAGACGGGAATTAAACCTGGGCGGGAATCGAACCCGGATCCTGACAGTGCAAGGCGACAGTGCTAACCACTAAGCCACCTCAAATATAAATATATCTAAATTAAAAAAAGAAATCGATACATCACTGAAACTAATTCAACATATGCAAGTTTGCAAAAATCTAAGTGGGTTGAATGAGATTAAGTACTTTAAGGTGTTTTGGTTGGGAAAATCCAAGGACTTACGTTTGTAAGACTCGTGGCTTATGTGATATGGTCTAAAATATAAACCTTAATACAATTAAGAAGAAGATTAAACCCATTCTGCTTTCCTGAGCGCTGGAGCAGAGTACGCTGTTCAACAGGTTCCACATCTGTATGTGTACTGGGTTTTGGTTTGCTCCAATTGAATGATAGCATTAAGAACATTAAGAAAAACTCTAACAAAAACAGTTGAGTGCCAGGACCTATTAATAACAGTGCTCAGACCATTAATTAAAATGAGCACATTAATATGAACCCGTAGTAGCTGGCAGTATTGTCTGAGCTGTTACTGTAAACAGTTAATCAACATTTCCCATACAATCAAATTTGAGAATTCAAGTATTTGTGAATGCTTGGCTATTTTCTTTTTGTTTTGTTTTGGTACATTTGGATTTTCACAGATCAGAGGACAATTTATTTAACACATCAAATCGACTCTAATTGGCCTTTAATGATCCTATAGGAGGAACAAGGTCATAAAAGTGTCCAAAGCCAACACAGTCAGCAGTCGTGAGCTAACGCTCCCATCCTGATGATCTGCCTTTGAGGTGTCCTGAGATCTCTCTGGCTCTTCTCCAGCTCAGTTTAGACTTCAGGGAAGTCATATAGGGAGGAGCAGGAATGGTTTACACTCTGTCTAGATCACAAGGACAAGCAGAGAATTGTATGATATTTTAAAGAGAAAAGAGTTGTCTTACACACACCATATTGCAGAGCATCTCATTAGTGTAGACGATATCTCCAGCTGAAACCATAATGGAGTTATTGGCATAATTGTACTGTACATAGGATTAGAAAAATGGCGCAGATTTTAAATGTATCCCCTGGTCACATAACACACTAACATTTTATCGCTTTCAAAATAGTTTTTTACTCTGAAGAGCCATCATATGAAAAATGGCGATAGAGTTTTTTCATTGCTATGAGATATCCATTTTCAAACCAGAACACTAATTACTAATTAATCATTTTGGCCCTGTTCCTCACATTAAGCACTGTTTTTCTGGAAGACAGGCATGAAACGCAGGCCAAATGTGTGGACTGTAATTCGCTATTCAGGGTGGAAGGAAGTGCTGGTGTCCGATCAGCAGCGTGTTATAATTAACAGGCAATGATATCTTAGATGCAAATGACTCTTGGCACATGCGCTGGTGAGGTTTCAGTAGATTGTAATTATGTCTGCCAGCGGCCATGTTCTCTTTAGTGTTTATGCGAGTGTGTACTGTATGTGTGTGTGTGTTGTTCAGTGAACTCAGGGTATGCAGTTGCAGTTCATTTCAAAAGGTTCTGCTCTAAAGTAAAATCACTTTAGCCTTGAAACAATATCTTGCTCCCTGTCTCGGTCTCTGACTCACGGGCAGATCTGAGGCTGAAAGGTTGGATCTGGAGGTTACAGGTTTAAACAAAAATCAGCAAAGCAATGATTATGATGATGATGATCACGATAATGAGGAGGAGGAGGAAGAAAAGGAGAAGGAGGAGAATGATGATGATGATGATGATGAAGAGGAGATGAAGGAGAACAATGATAATGATGATGATGATGATGATGATGATGATGATGTATCAAATATGCAATTGTCTTACTTTGTCCCAGAGAGAGGAGAAAGAGCATGCAGCCCTTTGGAGTCTGACTCATGAGACAACATGAGTAGAGAGAACGAGTATTAAGTTTCTGAGAGCTAGAGAGAGAGAGAGAGAGATGGAAAATAAATGAGTCTACTGTATTGCCAATTTACCGTACTGCTGTATGAATAGTCCTACTTGCAGGTATCAAATGAAGAACTGAATAACTTGGTTTCATTTAACAAAATGGCTTCCACATCCATTATTCAGCAAATTCTAACACAGCACTTGATCTACTGTAGCACATCCTATTAGTTTGTTGTTGTTGTTGTTTTTTCCACCAGCCAAGGATCACTAGTTCCTCCCAACCTTATGAACCAACCTACAGTATATGATGCTGAAAGTGTAATGTATACTGGATCTAGGATCTTCACCATGCTTTTAATTCAAGTTCATTTTAAGCAGTGGTGTAAAGTATTTGAGTAAATGGACTTCGTTACTGTACTTTAGTATTTTTTTGGCTACTTTGTACTTGTACTGAGTATCTAAAATATAAGCAACTTTTACTCTCTACTCGACTACATTTTTGATTGAATTTATGTACTCTTTACTCCAGTATATTTGAACAAGTCGGCATCTTTATCCAAGAACTTTGAGAACCAGCTTTTGTTGAAGTTGAATAAAAATATTGACCCCCTCTGAGACTGAGAGGTAAATCAAATCAAAGTCCGCTCTGAATTATTATTATTATTATTATTTATTTTATTTTTTTATTATTATTTTTTTTTGGTCCATTGTAGACTGAAAATACCTTTTTTTTTTTTTTGAGGAAAAAAAAAATCTTTTACTTGTGCCTTTTTTGAACATTTGCGTTTGACTGAGACTGACTTTTGTTCTGCCATTTTGAAATATTGAAGTGTTCAATTTCATTTCTATATTAGGAAATAAAACCTCATAAATAAACGGTTTCTTGTTTTTCACATTTCTTGGTGTTCTTTGAGCCTACATTCAGTACGAGTAAAATATTTTACTAAGTTCTTTTAAAATCGGATGCTTTAAGACTTTTACACAAGTCTTATTGGAATTGGTGACTTGTAACTTGTAATGGAGTCATTTTTACAGTAAGTTATCTGTACTTTTACTTAAGTATGGTTTTCAGGTATCCTTTACACCTCTGATTTTAAGTCACCATGCACTCAGGTTTGGTATTAACTTCACACCGTGACCGAACTTTAAACACAGCAAAGTATGATGAAACCCCTGCCATGGCTGAAGCACTTGTCAAAATAGATGCTATAAATGGCTTACACTTACAGTAAAAGTTTATTTCATATGTATTGGTATATTGGTACATTCTAATATATAGTACATACTGTATAAGTATAACCATAGGAAATATATATTAGTATATAAGCACTGGAAAAATGTCCTACTGTATATCTATAAAGATATAAATCATTTCTTTATATTGTGGAAACACTGATTGTATGAACGTACCCATAACGCCTCTGTTATTTATACTGAATATAACCAGCACAGTGTGGTTGACCCTGACTCTCAGGTAATCTCAAACCTGCCTCTCTTTTTTTCTTTCTAGGTTCCATTGCACGATGCTCCTATATCAAGTACCACTATTCCTCAGCCACGATACCCAAAAATCTGTCCTACAACATCACCAAGACCATACGGCAGGACGAGTGGCACTCCTTACGTGAGTATTCAGCAATTTTACAGTCGAGTGTTATATCTCATTCTAAAGCATAAACAGTTGAATGAGAAAGGTAAAAAGTAATAAATGCTTTACAATTATGGATAGGTATAAAGCGATATCATTTATATATATTTTTTGAGGATTTATCACTGATTACTGACTGATTACACATAAACATTGAAAGCCTTGTAGAAAACCTTGCACAGCCTGATTTGTTCGAAAAAGGAAGCTATTGTATTAGATGAATCAAAGCTGCAGCTTTTATTTAGACTAAAACAAATGTACAACCACAAATTCCCTTTTTATCCATTAAATGATGTCATCTCTGCCCTGCTTGTGGAAGTACTCAATACTTAATATAAAAAAAAAGAAGAAAAGGTAAGGAGCTGAGAGAATCACTGTGTGTGTTGAATATAGTCTGGTAGTGATTTCCCAGTAGATTCAACCCAACCAAGAAACAGCCATTTGTTGTTCCTTCTAAATAGGACACAAGTCTCAAGTCCCAAATATGCCTTACTAACCCATTTTTTCCTCAGCAAAAGCATTTTAAAAGAGATCCCAAACAGTTATTAAAAGATTTGGTGGTTTAACCAGCACAAAACAAAGACCCTTTCATGTGTCATAAAGCACGTATGTATGTATGTATATATGTACGTATGTATGTATGGATAGATGGTTGGATAGATGGATAGAATGTACTTTATTGATCCTGAAGGATATTCCATATGCATATGTATATACTGTACTGTACACCAGCTAGCCATAATGGGCCTGTGGTGGCTCAGTTGGTTAAGACTGTGGGTTACTGGGTTACTGATCAGAAAGTAGGGGGGTTCAAGCCACCCCTGAGCAAGACTCTTAACCCTGTCTGCGCCGTATCCTGACTGGCCCTGCACTCTGGCCCTAGCTGGCATATGTGAGAAAATCATTTCAGTGGGCTGTAAGGTAAATGTGACAAATAATTCAGTAAAACCGCCTGACTAATATTGTGTAGGTTCCCCTCACACCACCAAAACAGCTCTGACTCATTGATCCATGTACTCTGAAGGTGTGCTGTGGTTTCTGGCACTAAGACATTAGTAGCAGATCCTTTAAGTCCTGTAAGTTGCGATGTAGAGCCTCCATGGATTAGTCGTGTTTGTCCGGCACATCCCACAGTTTGTCAATCAAATTGAGATCTGGGGAATCTGAAGTAAAGTTAATACCTCTTTGTTCCTCAAACAATTCCTAAACACTTTTCTGTAGTACATCAAGGCAGTTTATCCTGATTAAAGAGGCCACTGCAACAGGGAATATCATTGTACTTGGCCTGTGATAATGTTTAGGTAGGTGGTGCGTGTCTACAGTAACATCCCAATGACTGGCAGGAGCCAAGGTTTTCCAGCTGAATATTTCCCAGACCATCACACTGCCTCTGGCAGATCAGCTTCTAACCATAGTGCAGCTTGGTGCTATCTCATCCCAAGGAAAGTGATGCACATGCACCTGCCCATCCACATGATTCATCAGACCATGTCACCGTGGTCCAGTTCTTATGCTCAGCAGCCCATTGTACGCCCTTTTGGCAGTGTACACGGGTCAGCATGGGCTCCCTGACCAGTCTCATACACAACAAACTGTGATTCAGTTTGTATAATACAGTAGCTAGTATGAATGTTTTTGGCAATTCGTGCTCTTCTGTGGGATCTAACCAGATGGGTTAGCCTTCACTTCTACAAACAAACAATGATCATTTGCCACCCATGACCCTGCCGCTGGTTCACTGGTTGTCCTTCCTTGGGTAACTTTTGGTTGGTGCTGCCCACTGCATACTGGGAACAACCCACAAGACCTACTGTATTGGACATGCTCTGACACCATTATCTACTGTAGAGTTACTCAAATCCTTATACTTGCCATTTTTTTCTGCTTCCAATACATCAACTTCAAGACTGACTGATCACTTGTTGCTTAACACATCCCACCCCTTGACAGCGGTATCACTTAATAAGATAATAAATTTTATTGTATTTGACATTAATAATAATGTTATTGCTGATCACTTTATATATTTTTATATTTTATATTTATATATATTTATATGCGCATGGGGACCAAATGCTAGTCCACCTGGCCCTATCTCACAAAAAAAACGCAGCACAAACCGCTGAAAGAAGTCAACACTGGTCACAACAGAAAGGTATCAGAACACTCAGTGCATCACAGCCTGCCATACACAGGACTTAGCAGGCAAAGAGTTCAAGGTTGTTTATCTGGCCTCCAAACTCCCCAGGTCCCTATCCGATCAAGCATCCATTGGATGCACTGGACAACCCACAGGTCACAAAGGATCCGCTGCTAATATCCTGGTGCCAGACACCACAGCAAACAACCAGAGGCCCTGTGGAGCCAGACCCCGAGGGACCAGAGCCACCCCAATGCAGCTTTATGCATTAATTTGTATTTGCAAGATCATAAACTGATTAAAACATACATGAAAATAACAAAAAGTCATTTGTATGTCTGCAGTTTTGTGATATTAAGTTTGAATCTTGTGGTTCTAAATAAAACTAGGCTTCGCTCCTCAACAGTCAGTAAGTGCAGCCCCACACTAGGTCATCTTAATTTTTCTAGGAGAGACCAATTCACTGATATGTCAGAGATCCTCTTATAGACGAAGCATGTGGTTGGGAGCAACCTGGCAGAGACAGCGGACAGGGCAGGATAACGCATGGCCTCAAACTGTCAGAAAGTTACACTCCAGTGAGCCAAGAAGATCAGCCTCTATCCAGTGACAGGACAGACAACACTACTTCAACCTCAGAACCTCTAGCAGCTCTTTTTCTGACTCTTCAAGCTGGTCTGTATTTGGTGTTAAGTAAATGAGTGTGTAAGGGGCATGCGGTCCCTGCTGTAAACACCATTTTATACTCACTTCACTAGTAATTGCAATTAAACAAAATAATGCATTTGGTTAGATCATGCATTAAAAATGTACTTATTGAAAAGTAAGGGTATCTCACCAAAATACGAATTTGAATTGTACATACAGTATGTATTGAAAGTAAAAAGTAAATGTTCAACTTGCTGATACTGGAATTGATGCTAGTCTAAGCTGACACAAGAGAACAAGCTAGCTTAGTTAATTATACCCAGTTAATTTTAGCAATTTAGCAAAATTTTGCCTAACGTGCACTTTCAAATTAAATGGAGTTCATGAATTTTAATTTTAAACATCTTTGCTAACGGCAGCATATTGTATAATTTTTTTTTACCAAAGTAGACCCAGGGGTGCGTATTCTCTGGCAGTCTAATAGCCACAGAGACAACAATACTGCATAGCATGAGAAGAACTCTGCAAACTGGCATGATTATTATTATCATCTTTTTTTGTTGTTGTTGTTGTTGTTATTTTTGTTTTTACGAGTCTGATCGAATGAGTGTATTATGTTTAAAGCCATTCCATACAGTATAGACTTTGGTTGCTTCAGCACTTATGCAGCCACTCATCTAGATTATGGATTATTAAAGAAATATATTATTATAATAGTATTATTAATAATACATTATTATAGTAATATATTATTATAGTATAATAATAGCACGGTGGCGTAGTGGTTAGCACTGTCGCCTTGCACCTCCAGATCCTAGGTTTGATTTCCATGTTGAGTCTGTGTGCATGGAGTTTGCTTGTTCTCTCCTTGCTTGGTGGGTTTCCTCTGGATTCTCTGGTTTCCTCCCACAGTCCAAAGACATGCAGATTAAGCTAACTGGCGTTTCCATTTTGCCTGTAATTTGTGAATGCGCACGTGAATATAGACCGGAAGTCCTACCCACAGTCGTACAAATGAGAATTGACTTTCAATGGTCCCCATTGGCCTCCACAGTTCCTAGTAGGACTGTAGAGGTTCCTAGACGGATAGATTTAATTATGCTAATAATAATAATAATAATAATTTCCACTCTGATTAAACCTTTAGAGAGAAACACAGAAGTGCAACTCAGTTACTATTTTCATGCTCAGAAATGAACGCTTAAGTGCAGCGGAACAGGGTGTATGAAATTTAGAATTAGTATTTTAAATCCATGTTGATCCAGAATTTTGGTAATGTCAAGCCTCTCGTCTGTCCCATTTCTTACAACCCAGTTTTGTGGATCTGCACTATTTATTTCACCCCACTTCAGCACAAATAGGCCACCTCACCCCAGCTGCTCATAAAATCCAACTGATTAACTTATTAACATATGCATAAGGCAGTTGTGATTACTAAATACGAATGGATTTAGACGTTGATGCATTATTAGTTTGTATGTAATTAATTAAGTAGTCGTTTGTTCCCTTGTTTTTTTTTTGCATACTTTGCAATAATTCTTCCGAATTCACATCTGGTATTTAACTATTACGTTGTCGTATGCTATAGGGCTGTGTGATTTTTGCTAAAATGTGAATCGTGATTTTCTCCATGGGAATTTGATACATGCTTATTATGGGACGACAGAAAGACGCCAATTGTTAACAACTGTACCCCCCTCCCCAAAGCCCCCCCCGTCCAGCTCCCCTTCTGTTTCTCTGGTCTTGACCCTCCTCTAACCTCAGATTGGCCGAAATCGAATCTGAACAATGTTGGGATATTGAGCGTGGGCAGGATAGAGAGTGGAAGTACATATGGAAATAGGTAATTATGTAACAACAGCAACAACAGTCAGTTGTTATTTTAAGACGCGGAGGTCAGTCTTTCTGGAATAGTTCTTGCAAGAACAGTATTGTCAAGTGCATTTATAAAACCTATCAAGCACCATAATGAAACTGGCTCTCATGAAGGCCATCCCAGGAAAACAAGACCAAAACTTACCTTTGCAGCAGAAGAGAAGTTCATTTAGAGTTACTATACCAGCCTAAAAAATTACCAATTAACAGCATCTCAAATTAGAGACACTATGAAAGCTTTACCGATCATAAGTAGCAGACACATCTCAATATCAACTGTTCAAAGGAGATTACTGCATATTTTGGACGTCTTCAGCATTGCTTTACACTGTAGAAAGAAATAAAAATCAGGAACGACCATGGAGTTTGAAAGTGACCCCAAACTTTTGAGCGATGTCACAGTTAGCCCAAATAACAAATAATAATAACAACATTTCTGCACTGAACATATTGTCACCCCTGATTTTAATCACAAAACCTATGAGGTCTAAAACAGTGGTCATATTATTCAGTCATATAAAATGTGTTTTTAGATCCCCGAGTTAGAGAATAGAGATGCATACTGTACCTCGATCGCCAGAGTGGAAGGTCGGTCTCAAAGTAAAGCTAACATCAAGCTGAGATGTTTAATGTCCTTATTACTAGCACCGCTGACATGCTGTTCTTCATCCAAACAGACGATACTGCCATAATGGATGAGCTGTCATGTGACGGCAGAACCCGAATGGAAAAAATAAAGACCAAATAAACGAAAGCAACCATGTTTTTTTTTCCCCCTTCTTTTTTCTGGAGAGTGACACATTGATGAGTGCAAAATCAATGAGCCAAAGGGTGAGAGGTTTTTTTTTAAGTCTTGGTAAAAAGACACAAAAGTGAAAACCACTCTAAGGTAGAAATCAAGGTGGCAGACAAGAGAGAGACTGAGAGCTGAGACAGAAAGAGCGGTGTTAAAGCATATACAATCATTTTCTGAAAAGTGTGCAGAACCCTCAGCCAGAATATGTGGCACTGGTCTTACATACTGTAGCGTCTGGTCACTTCTGTTCTTGTTCTTATTTGGATGACAGGCTCAAACTCGACTTTCATGAAGAGCGTGAAATTGCCCCATGCCTTATTATAACTATTCCCACAATGCATTTCAACAGACTCTCAAGTGGCATCAGCCAAACTTAAAAGCCTGCAACATGTACACAGAACTCATTTGTAGCCGTCTATCAAACTACTAGAAAAAAGTTCGGTGCTGATAAAGCCGCCTTTTCTATTACAGCCAAATAGTGAAAGCAAAAGGTTAGAATACACTCTATCTTTATGCATGCACATGCCCGCATCTTTTGTTTGCATAAGCCTTGTGTAAATTCATTGGAAACCAATTAATGCTAGGGATTTTTTTCTCTCTCTCGGTCTCTGAGGGAAGAGGCCTAAACACTGCTGCTGAGGGATTTTTCCAAAATCAAAGGAAGTTCACAAAACGAGCTGTCAATAAAGTGAAAGGGAAAAGCTAGCCGTATTGTTTAAAGCTGTCAGTCTGCACTAATTATTCCACTGAAAGTTACATTTGTCACATTTCAGCACCATGATTTCAAGGACAGCACAATGTCAGTGAATAATGGTCAGTTAGGATTTATAGATTTGAGCATTTGAATAGATTTTCAGTTATAAAAGCATAAAATGCCATTTTGCAGTATACACCAGGGAGAACTGATGGACGTGATTAATACATCGATTTAGGATTCTTTGCTACCAAGGTCATACTCCAAAAACAAGAATGAGAATAGTTCTTAAAACATATGCTGTTTTACTATTTACTGTAAATTCACGGTTTCACATTCTGAGCTTGTTTTTGGGGAGATCATATTTGCTGGTTTGTGTTCACATTAAAAACTGGATCAATTGCACCCTTCCATATATGACTTTTGGCTCGTAGGTTTGCAACAAAAAAAAAGGGCACTACTTTTTAAAAAAAAAAATTTATGTATGCTCTTTGGATACAGGAACTCCTATAAATTTTATATAAAATGGTCTCAATGGAAGCACTTGCTCCATAAAGGTGAGCTAATTACAGTGGTCCAGCTCTTTGAAAGGATAATTGTATATATCAATAAGGCAGCCAGCCTTTTCTATTGATCAGAACAATCCCTTACATACTGTATAATCATAAAAGTTGGAACAGTAAGCCATGAGACAAGGTGAACCATCATCTTACTCAGTGTAGCTAAATCAAAGTGTTCTTTAGGCAAAGTCCAGAGTGCAGTCTCCTAGTGCACTAGCGATCAGTTGTTTCGACCGTTCCTAGGCTTGAAAACAGCTCATCAAACATACTTACCAGGCACTGACATAAAAATGCATTAACAAGTTAGCCACAGGGACTAGCAGAGAACGATCGGGTAATTCGTGAGTGGTTTCTCCTGTAGGTGGTTTAGGATTGGTTAATGTACTTCCAGGCTGTTTGTGTTGCAGTGTGGATCTACTGACCCACAAATGAGGGCTAACACAATAGAAAAGTTGATAGTAACTTCTTAACATTGTGGGTTTTTATGGTTAATAATGATTAAGTAGGAAAATAGAATCACACAGAAAATTACTCAAGTAAACCAAATGTAATAAACTTCTCTGAGTCTCTGAAGCGTGCCTCCAGTGTCTTCACTTACTGCCTACCAGGGTTCTACCGCTAGGTTCACTGTCTGCCCCACTGTGGGATATAAACGGCATTTTTGACTTCTGGTTATACAAAATTTATCCACGACTCCTAAATTAAGTGCCAAGTTAAACAAAAGCACCCCAGGAGAAGCAGGAAGGATCAACTTATTTTTAATCATGTACTGAATTCCAAAATAACATAACTGAAATAGAGATTAAAGAAATAAGCCATACAGAGTTAATAAAAAATAAAAACAAACATCAGTACAGTAATAATGGAAATACAAACTGTCCAAAGCTGGATCTTCAGAGGAACATGAGTCATAGAGCTGTTTTTTCTTCTTCTTTGACTTATTTAGTAGAGGTCCATAAAGACAACATACCACTAAGTGTATAAAAAAATCAGCATGTGGTGTTTGTGAAAACGAGGCATCTGTATGCATCATGCCAGTGCAGTCGGCACAGAGGAATTTGCTCATTAATTCTAAAGGTTGGGGTCTGAGAGCTTATTATATTTAAAGACTGATGCAGCATACATTTTAAACGTCTATGTAAGAGATTATACGAGCTACAAATAAAATCCCTGGGATAAGACTATCCCCAAACAGGATTATTTTCTCTCCCTTGCTTTGGTTATTTATTGCCTCGTAAAAATTAATAAATTCTTCATGACCAGTTGGAAGAAAATGTTCCTTTTTTTTTTTAAGCCACAAAGCAAAACTTTACCCGTGTTGTAAAATGATTATCATATATATCTCATATAACCATCAACACAATGAACACCCAGCAGGAACCCTAACATTGGATGACTGATGCAATATAGCTGAAACGACGCTGTGATGACATCCAAATTCGGAACACGGTTTGAAAGGGATAACGTGAACGAATGACCCAAACATTGCAAATACAACCTCAACACAGCAACATTTTTATTGAATGTTAAGTTTATTCGGAGCATTATGTCCATTATCACCTGAATCTGGCCTTACACAGTACATGACCCCTTAAGATTCTTAAGGCTTAGAATTCTGATCAAAGGGTGGGACGCAAAGGTGTGTGTACAGTATCTCATGTCACACATCTCTTTGTATTGTGTTGTTATTTATTTGGTTAATTTTCTTTTAGAAATATTACCGTTGTGCACAGAAGTTCAACATGTTTTTTAAAAAAAATTTTTTTACCATTTTGCCGCCTTTACAGTATAACATTTCAGTGAATTGTGGTGCTTGTTGTTAAGAACATGCATGTACAGTACTAGCATCAGCGAGTTTCCTAGTGGTCCAGTGGTAAGCATCCAGTGTTCTCAGTGCAGCAACTGCAGTACAGATACTGCTCAGGCCATTGGTTTGGTTGTAATATTGTTGTGAATTCATTTCTGCAACATTGTGTTTGGAGCATTTATTCAATCTTATCCCGCCTGTCATATACTCCACGTGGTTCTGACGTCATTTCATCAAAGTAATTCTAACTTTTAAAAACAACCCGATACCAAAGTTGCCCCAACATCCAAAATGCTGAAAAAATGAAAATAAGCCCAATGCTTTGACCACCACTACAAAAAAACTAAAAGGAACGTGCTGGGTGGGATAGCACGCATACACAGGTATCCCAAATTGTAAAAGAGCATATCTGTTTAGTAGGTCAACCTCGAACCTGAATGTTTATACTATTAAATCCATACACACTACTTTTCACACTGATTGCTGACTAGGACAGTTTATTGAACTGCGTAGATCTTCTGCGTCACTGAGCAGTGATCTACTGTATAAACTCCATTAGGATTATCATCAGCCCAGAAGGTATAGCATTGATGCCTCACAGCTCAGAGGCCAAGATTCAATCTTGTGCTTTAGTCACTGTCTGTCCAGAGTTTGACATGTTTTCCCCATCCCTGTTTGAGTTTCCTAAATGTACTCCAGGGTGTCTACCAACCTAGGCCAGGAAGATAGGGGGAGAGCTGGAAAGATCATACTTACAGATTTCTACACTTATCCACCCCTCTAGGCGAGTTAATTATATAGTCACCTGTGCACCTACAGTACAGTAGCAGGATGATAATTGTGGCAATTGTGAAATAGCACATGGTGAACCTAGGGACAACTCAATACACAGTAACCTGGTCTCAGGATGGAACTGGGAACTCTACATCTACTGTGAAGCAGTACTGTTAGATGTTAAAAAGAAATCTCAACTTGGCATGGAACTGCACTCGTTTTCCATTGAATGAGGTCGAAGTTTAAAAAGTCACCAGAAGCACGCTCAGGATTACATTAAAGGACTATAAATCACATTTAAGGGCCAACAGACATAAGGTCAAACTGATGCTTAGTCATTAAAAATGTAGGAGCAGTATGATCACACCTGATCACCAGCATGAATAGGAATAAAGGTACATGCTGCTATAGGAAGAATTTACACAACAAGTGGTGTGATGCCTGTATCATCCCGTATACTATTAGTTTCATTTAACAGCATATTCTGTTTTCAGTTTTATTCCTCACAAAACTTGAGCAATAATTACATTTTTGTATTTAACAAAGAACGAAATATCATACTGTATCAGCTTATGATTACAGTGCACTCAAAAAAATTATGACTGTGTGCAGCTTTTAACATTACAGTGCAACATTACTGATCAGACATAACATTATAATACAAAAACTTATAGGTTTCCCTTGTGCCAACTGGGCATCTTATGACCCTCGGGGCATGATGCCATAAGACCTCTGGGGGTGTGATGTGGTGTCTGGCACCAGGACATCGGCGGCGGATTCATTGGGTACTGTGTGTTGCAAGGCCGGGTCTCTGTGAACCGGGCTTGTTTGCCCTGTGCTTCCCGTGGGTGCCCAATCAGAATGGGATCTGGGGATTCCGGGTCAGCGGGCTTGGGCTATTTCCTGCTGAACCTAGTGCACGGTGGGCTGTGGAGCACTGGGTGTTCTGATGCCTTTCTATCAGGACTAGCATAGCCAGACTTTTTTTTTGCCAAGTTGTGCTGCATTGGCTTTTCTGTGGGATCGGACCAAACAGGCTGACCTTCAGGCTCCTACAGGCATAAATGAGCTTTGGTTATTCAGTTTACATTGCGGTGATGTTAACATTATGGCTGAATGGTGTAATGTCTATTTTACTACAATATATAAAGTTTGGAACTGTTTATTATGCTAATTAATGCATTTAACATAACCCTACCACTATTATAATATTTTATGTTTTATAGCAGCTAGAAGTCTTGATGGTATTAAGACAAAAAGAAAGCTTACTAAATAATATAGCACTGACACTTTTATAATAAATAATGCCTTTTTTTTTTCTTTCATTTTTATACATTACTATAGAAATTATGATATTGTAGAATGTGCACAATAATACCAACCTGTGATTAGCCTTGCAACCAGAACTACTGTCAGAGCTGCTGGTATAAAATTTATTCAAGACCTTTTGATATCTATTTATATACAGTGGGGCAAAAAAGTATTTAGTCAGCCACCAATTGTTCAAGTTCTCCCACTTAAAAAGATGAGAGAGGCCTGTGATTTTCATCATAGGTATACCTCAACTATGAGAGACAAAATA
>JAQMYG010000004.1:8901992-8912614 GCA_030014215.1 Clariallabes teugelsi
TCAGTTGCTGGGCAAGACACAGACACACACACACACTCATACTCCACAAGCAATTTGGGAACACTAATTATCCCAGAAAACATTAATTTTGACCATGTGTGTTTGGGCTCTGTGAGTGCTGGGGAGGGGGACACTGGGGGAAAAATCCATGCAAGAAGTTTGCATGTTCTCTCCGTGCTTGGTGGGGTACTCCGGTTTCCTCCCACAGTGCAGAGACATGCAGATTAGGCTAATTGGCGTTCCCAAATTGGCCTTACTGTGTGAATGTTGACCGGAGGTCTTACCCTCCGGTTGTACAAATGGAAATGAATACATTGGTCACCATTGGCCTCCACGGCCCCAAGTTAGACTACAGAGGTTCCACATTTTGGTATGATGTTTCCGCCATTACCTTTATAGAAGAATTATCACACATTTAATGTCATTTTTCTATGGTGAGATAATGCTCTACATATTATATATAAAATTAGCATGAATTAATGAACTTACTTAATTAAACTGTGTAAATGATTTTGGAACTAGCAGGCCTGGAGTACTATATGTTTCATGTAAACGTACTGTATGTTCCAGTTAGAGTTAAGTAAACTTTTTTTTGTACTTGCCAAACTTTAAACTCATTCGCGTTAACATTTTGACTTAGTAATACTTTCTCAGTTTGTTTTTACTCCAAATGTTCTATTCACATAAAGTCAAAACTTTTCAGATCACGCCTAATTATCAAGAGGAAGGAAGAAAGTTCAAATTAACAGCCAGACAAGACTAATTGTGCTGAATCAATAAGCTTCATTACACATATAAGTTTGCGGTATTTCAGTTTAATTAGAATTCTTTTTAGTTTTAGTCACCCAGGAGACTCATCACTAAAGCTCATCTGTACACCATACTGTACCATGAACAGTCATTAAGAACAAATTGTTCATGAACAAACCTGTGTTCACTTTTGAGTTTGGTTTAATTTTTTATTTATGGTTGTGGCCAATAGTATTAAAACAACATATGCAATGTATTATATTGTAGATCTTCCTGTGCACAAAACAGGTGATGTCACTAATTAGTCTGGCTGAAAAGTTTTGTTAATCAGATTCTGCTGCTTTAGTTAATGGATGGAACAAATATGTGGCAGGACTTTTTGTTTCTGAAGCCGGAATGTGCATCTCTGCACAAAAATGGCTAAAACTTGGGAATTCTCAAGTGTATTGCGAACTTCTGTGGCAAATTTCTGTACATGATCTTCAGGAAGCAATCAGGCAGGCGTGGATTGAGCAAATGGCACCGGAGTACTACAGATGTCTTTTTGCCTCTATGCAGAACCATAGAGGCAAAAAGACCATTTTTATCTCATTATACATCTGAGCAGTTGAGGGTTAGGGGCCTTGCTCAAGGGCCCAACAGGGACAACCTGGTGGTCAAGGGGTTTGAACCTTGGACCTTCCAAACCATAGTCCAATGCCTTAACCAATGAGCTACCCCTGACCCTCCCTTTAAAGAAACCTTTTTTTTTTTGCTCTGTTCCATTATAATTAGTTAAGGGTAAATTTCATTTATGTTCATGTTTCTCTCCGACTTTTGACTCTGCTTAATGGTGACTTTAATTTTTGCACCTACATTCTATCAAACATATTTATGGTAGGATAGTGAAACATTTGTCTTCATATACTTCATATTAGTATAACTAGGGCTAGACGTCTTCTGAAAATTCTGCGTGTTTCATTTAATTTTTTATATTTCATGTCACAGCGAGTGAACACAACAAGATAAGAGGTGATTCACTTCAAGACAAAAACCACTGCTTTTATTATCTCTTCCCTTCTTCCTACCTTTTACCCACTTATACCCGGCCTGACGAAGAAAAAGTCATGATTTTAGAAGGGTCAAATTATTGGCCTGCATCAAGCAAAGAAAACATTCAGATTACTGGAATTGAGGTAAGCAACCTCTGATGCATTAATAAAGTCTAAAAAAAGACAATGCTGAACCATCAACTTCAGAAAAACACTCACACACACTGAATGCGATGAGAACTTATAGGACTGTGACTAAAGATCCGTGTGACCGTAAGAAAAGCACACAGGCCAATCAGAAAAGGCTTAAATTTGCTAGGGAGTATAAAGATTTGACTTAGTAAAGGGAGTAAAGGAAAAGGTCATGTGGTCTGATGAGTCCTGATTTACCCTATTGCAGCATGATGAGTTTGTGAGGTGAGAAGCAGCATCACTTCATGAGCTACACCTCACCCATAGCGCCCCCTGTACAAGCCTCGGGAGACAGTGTTAGGATCTGGGGCTGCTTCAGTTGGTCAGGTCTAGGCTCCACAACGTTATGGGGCAATAAAATGAAGTCAGCTGACGACCTGGATTTTTTTCCCCAACACAACAATGCTAAGACCGATGGGGCTCAAATTTTGAATGAGGAATCATTTTTACACATGATCCATGAATAAAGTATTAAAGCTAAAGGCCCTTAAACAATATATACTTTTAAGTGTAGACAGGAGCTGAAAGTTGTCTTGGTAAAAACCTGATATGAAGATTCTTTTAGCAAACTGAAAAATCAGTGCCTGATGGTCAACACGTTATTTTGAGCCACACGATTATTTATAAACCAAGGGAAAAGTTGCAACGAATATTCTCTTTTGATTTTTTTCTTTTGATGATTTTTTTTCTTAGTGGTTCTCATCCCTTTTGTGTGGGTCTTGGGTTCGATCCTGAGCTCAAGTTCTTTTCTGAGTTTTGCATGTTCTGCTTGTCTTCATTTCTCTCAATGTTCAAAAATTAGCATGATGCCCTGCATTGAACTGGTGTTCCATCCAGGGACAATTCTCCTACTTTGCGCTAAGTGTTGTAATGATAGGCTTTGTACCCATTTGACCCGTACCAGTGTAAAGCAGTTGTAAATACATTAGTGAATTTCCATTTCTAGCATGTGTTCTTTTAATACCAGGACAATAATATTTTTAGATTTTTGTTTTATGCAGTAAGCTATTTCACCAATACTTTATATATCTTATGTTTGTTGTTCTTCAGCATTTCTGAGAAATATCACAAGGGCAATTTTGGAGCACGCCTCGGGGCATAAGCATGGCCTGTTTTTATTCAGTCGCCTCTCGAGTGTATGTTGACTCACCAACTCTGAACTCTGTTGCGCTCTAGTGTATCTCGTGTAGATTAATTTAAGGCGGGAAGTCACCATGAAGACCTGCAGTAGGAAGCATAACAGAAATAAAGCAAGGACACATCGCGAGCCAAGCTTTCGCATTGCTGGCGTACATTGCCAAGGTCAGCGATTCGGGCCTGCTAAATTACTTAAAAGTAACGAGCGCCTTGCGATTGAAATTTAATGTAGCCTAATGTAATGTTCTTTAAAAAACGAACGTACCCCCAAGTACTTTTTAAGAACTAATATGTGGAGCGGTGTTGAGACATATCTGTGCAGCCCGTGAAGCTGGGAGTAATACAGAGGGCTCGTGTAAAGTGGTCATTTGTAAATAAGGGATTTCACAAGAGCAAATGTATTTCTTATGGGCTTTCAAGAGAAGTGCATAGCAGCAAGGGAAAGTGTTAATTGTGTGCCAGATTTTATCACCATCATTCCCACAGCGGTGAGGACAGAGTCTTTGTCGACACTGGCTGTCACATCCGTAGAGACTCTTGTGGATTAGCTGAATTGCTCGACTGTGGCCCGTGGCTTTTTGAGTTCATTAAGCTCTTGAGTGGGGACAGCTTAATGACAAACGTTCTAATGACTCATCCACTAATTTTTTTTTTTCCAGTGAAGAGTAAGTGCCCTCCTTAAGCTGCATGCCCTACCTTAAAATTAAACTGCTCTAAGATCAGCAGCCAATTACAAGAAATCAATGGATTGGATTTAAGATGCGCTTGCAAATCCAGGATAATTAATTATCTGATGGGAGGCTTTCCGACAAATACACACACCAGAGTGTTAAATACAAACTGTATAGTGTTTATATACAGTAGGTCAAGTTGCACTCATATGAACTCTGAAAGTAGTAAATCTTATACACGAATAATATAGTGAGTCTATAAAAAAGCCTGAGCCGTGCTGATATCCAGCACAACAGCACGTGTGATAATCTCAAGCATGACATTGCTTTCATGCAACAGTTCCACAAACAACATTTATAATGAACAAATTATGATTTGTGTGTTTACTTAACCAGGTATTTTGTTCCGCCAATATTTTTCCTTCTGTGCCTGGTGGAACTAATTAACCGCAACTGGCGGAGCTGGAGACTGACAGCACCCGACAATTAATACCGACTAGCAGTGTTAACATCTTACCAGTACTATGAAGCCAAATGTGAGGAGAATAAGCCATGGAGGTGGTGGCCCTGTGAATCTCATGAATATATATATCTTTATATTTCCACTTATTCCGCATAAGAATATCACCTCTGTTGAATCCCAAATAGCGTTAAATGGAATGCTAGTGCGCTAGGGTGTACAATCCCTTGTTCCACACACCAAGTAGTGCTCTTGATTAGAGGTTACAGATGGATTTGGTGTTCAGCCTTGTGTTAGAAGCGAGTTATTTGAAATTAATTAGAAGCAATTATTAAGTACACAGTGTGTTCTTAAAAATAAAATAACATTATCAAAAGTGTGTCTGTGCCTGGTTTTGAATGTGAGTTTGGCAGGAAGTTGTTCTCTCCTCAGTCCAGCCGACCGTACAGAACTACTTTCACCCATTCTGCAATCAACAGTTTAATTAACAATTGTAGAACCCCTGTGGCACAGAGTGATACATATGTCCCAGTGCTGTTACTGTCCATTATCACCACTGCTGGAAGTCCTCTCAGCCAATCGTTCAGAACTAAATAATTACATTACATTTTGGTTAAATTCTTGCAAAACAGTGTTCTAGCAGCTACTAATTGTCATTCCCTCACTTGTCTGTTTTCTAAAACCAAAATGTAACTTGCCATGTTGCCAAATAAGCAAAAATCAAGATGTCCCTATGGCTAAGAATTTAAATAAACAGTGTTTCTTACAGTAAGCCCATAAATTCCTACCAAGAATCTTCCAAAAGGAAAAAAAAAACAAATAAACATTTCTTCACATACCTCACCTTAACTTTTTATTTCTATTAATTAATATCTTTATCTGGGACTTTATTATAGAAACAGATAACATTAATTAAATTCAATTAACTAACAATGGTCATTGTCTCAAAACAACTTTACATACAGTAATGAAAAGAAAATTAGGCAAATGAGTATGAAATATGTGAAAAAATATGTATGAATCAAATGATCAGATTGTCCTTGATCACATATTTGAATGAGTGTGTTAATTAATCCAACTGGAGATACTCTGCAAGGTATGCCGTTTCACAAATATAATCACCACCTTCTGACCAGTCAGAAGTGAGAAATCCACCGTACTATGGTGTATAATATTGAATAATAGAATTTAATTAATAAGCTTTGGACTTGATGCATTTTGCTAGATGTAGACCTGACCCATTCTTTATTCGCGACATTAACAAACAATCAGCGAGCCATTTCAGATTCATGTTTTGCAGGGACATGGTTCTGTAGACATAATAATCAATGCCTGGGCCATGCCCAGAGACAGCTTTGCCGCCTTCATTATGTTGTTGGAAGAGCTATGCATAATCACTCACCATGTCCTACTTTGCCCTTGTAAGTGTTCCATACAGATTTTATGCTGAAGCTTTTAACAATATGATCTCGAGAAACACTATGATGAGACATCATCTGGGCAAAATCATCCTTGTTTCATAGAAACGCTATAAAACAAACGGACTAAATAATATCGGGTATTGAAAATGTGCTGGCGAAACATAACAGAAAGTATTTATTTGCATGAAGGTTGGACGGCTCGCTGAACAAGCATGGTGGCACTGAGAGACATTTCCAACATAATGGCTTTTCTTAATCTGCCCAATAGAGTGCTATATGTGTTTGTATGGATAATCTTTTTGTTCTTTTATAACACTTCAGCTTCTTTCTCCATCTCTGTCTCTATTCCCGTCTTCTTTTCTGGACAATGTTGAACTTGGCTCCAGTTTCACTTCAGGCTACATCTATGACAGTGACTCACTTATTCTAGCATCCAGTCAATACAAAACCCTTTAAAGGTCAGGGCCTTAGAATCTCCAGGTCATATTTGTCTGTAAATGTGTCCTCTTTCTTCCGGCTTAATCGTAATTCACCACATTAGAGCGACATTCTCTATACATAGCTTATATAATGCTATGTACTGTATGTTGGTTATTAGTGTAGATAAGCTACTCCTTCTTGGATACGACAGCTAAATAAGTACTTACTATTAATACCTCGTCCTTCTTGGCAGCGACTGAAAGCAGATGAAAGGATACATCCAATCACATAGACGCAAGGTTGAGGATAACTCTATTAAAATCGATCTCCCTCCAGATGATCTGGCAACCGACCATATGATCTGACTGATCCCACATATCCTTGCCTGAAGCCATTGCAGTGATGATTTAACATAAACTGGTAATCAAATCTGATGATGTGCCTTCATATGTACTTAAGATTTAAAAGCAAGGAAGGTCTCGGTAGTCCTTTTGGGAATGGATTATGAAATGGGGGCGAGCTACACATTTTCAAGCTAGCGGAATGTATTCGAGGATCATTATGTTGTATCCTCAGCGAGCAGCAGATGTTATCTCCTGGGGATGGACAGGGCTGGACATTATTTATCGTGTGTGTGTGTGTTGCTGCTTGAAATTGCCTGGATAGGAAATGAAGACTGGATGTGTGCCATGTGTTAGCTCAGAATCTAAACACTGGTGCTACTCTGAAGATATACAAACAGTACTGCTAATATGCTCACGACCATGAGCTGCTCTTAGTCTAAGGACCAGACGTACATGAGTGGGCGCGCTGCAAAATATGTACAGCGTTCATCTGTACAGAAATGTATAAAAAGTATAAAGTTAAACTATCTCACTTTCGGAGTCTTCCGGAAAACTGTAAACACAGTCATGTGTTGCTGTAGATGTAGGGAAATTAATGAGGCATATGTTCAAAATGAATGTGCTGTCCCCAGGGTTGCCAGATTTGTAAGGAGGAAATAAGACAGATGGCAAGTAGTAAAAAAACACACATCTTCTCTATGTATCCTAAAATTATTTTTTGCATTATTACATACACTGATCAGCCATAACGTTAACACCACATTACATACCACTGACAGGATCGAGGGCACCCAAGGATTTATTGCTGTGTGGAGCAAAGATCAGCCTGTCTGGATCGACCCCACAGGAAAGCAGATGAAACACAAATCACTGAAAATAATGTTGGCTATGAAAGAAAGGTATCAGAACACTGATACAGTGCTATAGGGGGTTAGCAGGTAAAGTGTTCTAGGTTGTTGATATGGCCTCCAAATTCCCAAAATCCCAATCCAATCGAGCACCACCTCATAACTTATAGCACTTAAAAGATCTGCTGCCGATGGCCTGGTTTCAGATACCACAGCATACATTCAGAAGTCTTCTAATGGCATGCCTCGGGGTTCAGGGATGTTTTGGTGAGCCGACAAAATGGTCATAAGAACTACAAGAGTGGCCTCCGAGTGGCGCAGTGGTAAAGTGCTCGCCCTATCCTCCGGAGATCGCGGGTTCGATTCCCGGGTGATGCTGTAACCTCTCGCAGCCGGAGGTCTAGAGAGAGCTGATTGGCTGAGCTCTCTCAGAGGGGAGGTATGAGAGGTACTTAGTGCTCCCACATTAATCTACAGCCAATCAGGCGTGGGGTCTGTGAGCTCACGCAAGCGGAGAGAGCGGAGTGTCGGTGCGTGAGAAAGCAGTTCGAAAAGATGCGGCGTCATGTGGTTCGAAGGAAACACATGATAGTCTTCGGCCCTCCTGACTAAGTGGTAGTACTGTAGTTGCTTAATGTGGGAGCCCCCTAGTGACGGGGAGGAATTGGATAGTACCATGATGTAACATGTATAATGAGATAAAAATGTAAGTTGCCCTGGATAAGCATGTCTCCCAAATTTAAACAAGAAGACAATGGACATAAATGCGTCCCATGTATAAGGTAATATGCATCTCTAATGTTAATGAGATCCGCAAGATGGTTAATGACTAGCACTCCATCAGGCTGAATGTGCATGCAGGTATATAGTGCAACAGGATGTGATTTGGAAACTTCTGGTATACTACGATAGTTGCAGCATTTAGGTTCGCATTACATTGCTGTGATGTACATGGATACAAAAGAAAACTTTTGTTTTGCAAGTAGGATGTAATAGGTTGTATTTCTCTTTTTGGGTTGTTGAACCTACTTTTTCAACGAGTAACCAATGAGTTGAAAAATAGCCTATATACATAATCTTCTTGTCATGAGGTCTGGAGTACTGATTTGTCCTCTCCTGTTGAATTATAAATAAATAAAAAAGCATTTAGAGCACTCAGAGTGGATTCCCTTGTGGTGCTATTATCAGCTGAAGCTCAATGAACCAAACACTTTCTCCTGCTGCAACGCCACAATTTTCAGAGCTACTCCCTTCCGCTTCCCAAAAGTGCAGCAGTAATCTGGTTAGTCACATTGCAGAGCCTGTCCACTATTGGCCAAATCCCAAACTAATTTGGACTTTAAAGAGTAGAGAGAGTAGTTTTAAGCCACGTTGCCCGACTGCCACATATAATTTCACACCACCAAATCATACCGTTCTGTAAGTCTTCTGTTTACTGACATTGGTTTAATGTGTTCACTGAGAAGCCACCTTAAGACTACACTTAATCTGACATTAATGCTGTTTAAAATGCAGAAAACTTACACAGTGAGAGGCACTCTGTGTAATCAAGGCGTACACATGCTTCATGAATATTAATAAGGAGGGCTTACTCATTGTTCAAAATCTGTGTACTTTCCACATGAACAAATGTAGTCACTATAGCTTTGTGTTACATGATGTCCACTCAAGGATGGGTCTAGGAAGTTATTTCCAATCCACTGCACCGAGAATGCTCTATCAGAAAATGGTGACATTGAACATGGATTGAAAAAACAGTTTAAACATAATACAAGTTTCTGTCATGGCCTCTCAGCAGCTCCTCAAGATACTTGAACAGGAAAGCAGTCACCACTATGTGTGATTGGAGTAAGAAATGGAGAAGAGGCATATTCCTACTGTAATACTGGTTCAAGTAGAATCTTTTCAGGAAATACAATTAAACCTTGGATTGCAAGCATAATTTGTCCCTGAAGTGTGCTTGTATATAAAAGCGAATTTCTCCATAAGTAATAATGGAAACTCTGTTGATTCGTTCTACAACCCAAAATATTCATATAAAATGTATTAATACAAAATATAAAGGAAAAATAAAACAAATTAACCTGCACTTTACCTTTAAAAAGTATATATAACAGTACTTATAAAACGGCACAGACCAAGTACTGTAGACGTGACTTTCAGAGCCTGGACGTCTTCAAAAAATATAAATCAGTCACATGTTGCCTGCTGAATTCCTGTAGACTGTCTTTCCCCGCACAGTGTATCTCACTTACTGTGTCTTGTTCCTTATCTTTTCTCTTTTTTCCGTTCTCTTTTTTTTGTTTGTTTTTGCTTTTTGTCTTCTATCTATCGATCTCAAATTATTTACTGTCTTTTTCCTTTGTCTCATAGTTATTCCTGTGTTCGGTTTTTCCCTTATTCACCGATAGCAGATGTGGACACCCTGAATTCACAAAGTAAAAGTCCTACCTCATGTTTGTTCCATCCATTAACTACACCAGCGCAAAGGAGGTGATGTCACTAATTAGTTCAAGCCTCCCCGGA
Source organism: Clariallabes teugelsi (assembly GCA_030014215.1). Taxonomy (NCBI): domain Eukaryota; kingdom Metazoa; phylum Chordata; class Actinopteri; order Siluriformes; family Clariidae; genus Clariallabes; species Clariallabes teugelsi. The sequence goes on from JAQMYG010000004.1 coordinate 8,911,793, forward strand.
TAAAAAGTTGTGCTAATTAGAATCATCTGCTTTAGTTAGTTTATAAAGTGACCGTTGCCACCTCTGTAATCTGGCGAGTGAAAAGATCTTGAATAGTTAAATGCATCTACTCACTCACTTATTGTCTATACTGCTTTATCCTGCATACAGGGTTGTGGGGGCCTGGAACCTGTCCCAGGAGATTTTGATCACAAGGTGGGATACACCCTGGACAGGGTGCCAATCCATCACAGAGCAAACACACATACAGTACTATGGGCAATTTTTGGGCAACAGCAATTAGCCAATGTTCTTGTTCTATAGGGTGATACTTTTGCTAGTTTTACTAATTTATTTCGTGAAAGAAGCAAAATTCCCTACAAACATAAGAAATTTTCACTTACATTTTTAGGAGCACTTGACTCTAGAAATACGCTTAATAATATCATATTTAATTTGCTGTAAACTTATTTTAAGAACATAAAGATAGTTTTGGTGAGATTCAAAATATTCCACTTATTAGGACGTTATTTTTTGCAGTGTTACATCTTCCTTCTTTTCCTCTCCGTCCTTTCCTCATTCTTACACTATGTGCACTAGTGATGGGAAGTTTGAATCATTTTAATATACAGACCCCCAACACGTCTACATGCACAAATTTTGGCTATAGATCCAGTAATGAAAATATTACAATAAAACTAAGGACATAGCTCACATTATAATAAACAGAATGAGCAGCTCACCTCACATATCTTCTAGTCCGAGTTGTTCGTTCGTTTGAATCTATCGCACCGCATAGCGTCTATGGGAGTCACGTGACAAAAGAACGAACGACTCGGAGTA
>JAQMYG010000004.1:8913749-8930428 GCA_030014215.1 Clariallabes teugelsi
AGTAGAAAATGAACGAATCACTCTCTGAGACTACTCGTTCTTCTGAGTCACGTTAAAGATTTGTTCAAAAAGAATGAATAGTTTATGAACGACCCATCACTAATGTGCACTTATCATTCTGCAGGTCTTTGGACTGTGGGAGGAAACCGGACAACCCAGATATTGAGTTATAACTTTACTGTTCGAATAGTCCAATCCGGCATTATAAAGATATAGCTTTTTTAAAGTAAACACCTAGGCTTTTTAGCTTAGGCTCAGGATGTAGAATTTCTGGATGCTGACAGGTAAAGGTCATACAGAACACTGCACTTTTGTGAAGTTCATATTTTACCTCTTACTATGAGCTGCTACTAAAGGACTGACAACAGACACTGATACAGAGGCAAAACGGGAGGAATAAATAGCCTCTCCCAGATTACTACATGTAATTCAGGAGAAAATTACCCCAACCTTATTGGACCTTATTCAGTGCTTATGGTTTACGCTGAAGGGCCGCTTACCTTTTGATTATTGTGTAGATGTGTGTAGTGTACAGACATGATTTAGTATCATCAGATTGACGTACTGTATAAACACTTTGTGTGCTCTACAATGCAATAAGATTAGAAGGCATACAGTAGTTGTTAACATTTACCAAAAAAAAAAGAAATTCCTGCCTAAGACCAGAATATAACATCTTCAGTGCCTTAAACAAATCATTGACGAGTAAAGAAGTCCCAGATGTATCACATTTTTATGGGAACAAATCGACTTCCATTCATTTGTTTACCTTTTGTTCTTCTACTGTAAAGACGCTGCAAATAAAAGGACCTATTAAAACAGCCTGAGTAGAGAAAACAGCCTGATTTGTGGTATGTACACTCACACCAGAGGGAATAACACATAATAAGATCTGTATAAGCTGTAGTGTTTTTGTCTGCTGTGAGAAGATTGTTATCCATGGCGGATGGCAGTAGACGTGTAAAGGTCAGGTGTCTGTGTAAGCATGTTTTCATCCACACGCCCTGTACTGTATACTGTAGGTTCAACATTCCAGAACTGACCACTTGTGTCAAAACAGATACCATTGGCCCTTTGCTATGAATATTATACTCACATCACTGCTTTGCTTTTACAGTGCATAAGAAGCCAGGATGTCTAAAGCCAGGAAGCTAGCCGTGAACCCTTTCGGTTGACTTTTTTTGGCGATTTGTGCTGAATTGGCTTTTCTGTGGGATCAAACCAGACGGAGTGGACTTTCTCCCTATGATCATGTGATTGCTGGTGTATAGCTGGTGATCTATGTTTTTCAGTTCACCTCAAGGTGGTATTGATGTTATGGCTGATTGCAATATGTTAATAGAAATGATGTGCCTCGAAAATAATTGAACTGTGGACAGACTTTTGATTTTGTGCTTATAAAGCGTCCGGATTCAAGTCCAGGCCAGGTTCGACTCCTGCCTCGGTGTGCATAGAATTTGCATGTTCTATCCGTGCTTGGTGGGTTTCCTCCCACAGTTCAAAGATATGCAGATTAGGTGTTCAGGTCAGGGTACTCATGCCCTAAGTCTCCTGGGATAGGATCCAGGCCCCCTGCGACCCTGTACACAGGATAAAGACGATGAGTGAGTGAGAATTATCCTTGCACTGGATCTTGGATTTAAAATATAAAGCACGTTAAATCCTACAGCTAAACCAAATTAATTTTAACTATGTTTACACTCCATAAAATAGCTGGAAAATTAAACAGACCATTTGTATTTATGTTTATTCTGGAAATAAACTGAAAAAACACTATATACTATAGAAAAACCTTACATGCTCCTCCTAATGGGAAACCTCCTGGTTTCAACAAACCAAATTTCTTTTAAAAAGTTGTGTACCTGTTGAAGTGTTTTTGTGAGGAGAGAATTATTATATACAGTACAATAATTATTTAGCAGTTGTAGGAGGAGTCTCCAGTGTCAGTGATTTGTAACAGCTGTAAAAAGCTTTGCATTTTGTACTTTCAGCCACTGGCGTCCAGAGTATCTTGACAGAGATAAATTCTAGAAGAATCACTCATTTGCAAAGTGCAAAAAAAAAAAAAAAAGAAATCGTGCACACAATGATAACGGAAAATGACAAGGAACATAAACATTAGGGCATGTTCTGATAGAAGCTGTCAAAGGCACAGAACCGCAGCAGGGCGCCTAAGATAAGAGCTGGCTTCCTGGCGAGACACTGAACAAAGTCATTCAGCGAGAACCTTCAGGGTCTGTACGCGCAGCCGTTCTGTGAAAATCCTTGCAGATTCATCATCCTCCTCCCTCTCTGTGATGTAAATGGCCTGTGTATCCGTGACTCACTTTGTCAGTGCTTGTAGCCATTGTTTGAAGAAGAGGTGAGCATCAGCAGTACATGCTTATCTCCTTGGTACATGTGGCTGAAGGACGGTCTGTTTCACTCAAGGTCATCTACATTTTCCCCCCTCTCTTCAGAGAACATTGGCACACGGAAACATAACGTAATTTACTTTTTTTTTACGCTGATGCACTATTAACCGTGATGTTGAACCTGCCCGAGTAATGCACAACTTCCCACAACTTTCCCCTTCAGGCACTGCAGTACGTTACATGATTGTGCTGTGCATCATAGAAATTGCGAGCTTCCAACTGAAAGTGACCTCGTGTGCTGAATTAGTATCAGCATTCCTGTCCCAGTTAATAACTTTAACTACAACAGAAAGCTTTAAAAATGTCTTAGTAAAGACACTTTGTCTGTTGCTGGAAGGATAAAGCAGCAGGGTTGAGGAGTTACAGAAGCGAGAACTGCAGAATGGTTGCGAGCAGTACGGCGTTCGCACCCGCTCAGCTGGTGATAAATTGCTGGTGATAATGTCTGTTCTCGCTGTTGTCACATGTGACAAGTGGAGATTTCTTCTGCCCTCTGAGTATAGCCCCGAGCTTCTCTCTATTTGAGCAGTAAATAGCACTGCCAATTTGTGAAAGGCCCTAAAACTTTAGAACTATTTTAAACACAGGTACGAACACTTACAGTATGTGCCCACTTCGGATAGAGAAACAATAGAACCTTTACAGCTTTACAGCTTACTTTGCTTACTTTACACTCTCTCACTCAATCTTTATCCTGTATACCGCTTTATCCTGTATACATGGTCGCGCCGGACCTGGAGCCTATCCCAGGATATTTAGGGCACAGACATATACACACACTACGGGCAATTTTAGGAATTCTAATTAGCCAAATTTGCGTGTCTTTGGACTGTGGGAGGAAACCCACCAAGCACAGGAAAAACAAGCAAACTCCAGGCACACAGAGCCCAACACGGGAGTCGAACCCGGATCCTGGAGGTGCAGGGTGACAGTGTTAACCACTGAGCCACCATGACGCCATGAATACTTTACATTAAAATATAATCATTGAAATAATTTTTAAATCTTTTTGCATTACGGTGGTAATTTGTATAGTGGATATCAGGGTTGGAGGTTTGAATGTTTTCCGTGTGCTTGATGGGTTTCTTCTGTGTACTCTGTGTGCGTGTGCATGTTTTCACCAAAGTCCAAAGATATGCAGTGTAGCCTGATTGACTTTTCCAAATTACCCATAGTGTATAATTGGGCTGGTGTGCTTGTTCCCCATGATATGTTGGCACCTCATCCATTTTGTCCCCTGTATTGCACCATACTGTAATTGCATTTAATAAAATTTTGCCAGTCCTTGAAGTTAAATCTTTAAATGAAGTCCAAATATTGATATGCACAATGTACATTTTAGTTCACAATCACTTAACGCTTTTATGTGAGCACATGATATAAATATTTGAAAGATTCCACGTGTTAATCATCAGATGTTTCATGTGAAGATAAAATCTCTCATTCTTTTTTCTGGTGATATTGTGGTATTGACTGATGAGGTCACTTTGAAATTGCAACTAATTTGAACAAATTACAGACTGAAAGTAAATTAAAAATGTAATCATCATGGATGGTAGTTAACCACAATTTGTGTGTTTGGTAATAATTAGTGCTACTTATTTAAGTGGAAATCAATGCTGGAAAAAAAAAAAAAAAAAGCCAACATTGGCATCACACAGATGTTTTGTGTCTTCATGCTAGTGCGGTTAGAACTAGCTTTCTAAACGTAGCACTGTTATAATAGTTATTCCACAAGTCCACACTGGAGCACTCCATCCAGTACTAATCTGCTTTCAGCTGATGTGCGAACAAATGTGTGAGTTTTGTTCATTACTGTAGCTGGAGCAGAAACAATCCTCAGCTGCTCACTTAGTCAGAATCAGAACCGCCTATAAAACCAATACATTTATGTTTATAGGTCAACAGTGTCTACAAATACAGTCTTCGCACCTTTTATATACTCTATATTGCAGTTATCATCTTTATAAATATAATGTTTATTTTCACTCATGATTTGTTTATGAGAGAGAAATATTATAGAGGCAATTATAGAGTCTCAGTTACTATTATGTAATGTTGAGGATGACTTTATTTAAAAGAATTAAGCTTATATTTTTTCCTATAAAGAACTTTATTAGATATTTAAACCATGTAGAACTACATCAACGTATTTGTCGGTTTTTAAAAAGTGTTTAGCATTTTGAAAACCCCAGAGACTGTTTTTGCTGCATTGAAATGTAAGCGCTTTTAGTGTAGTTTTGACTTTGCTTTGGTGCTAGGAGCAATTTCTTTATCTTCTTAGAGTGACTGCTTGGCTTCAGGTGGATTAGAGAGAGAGAGAGAGAGAGAGAGAGCAGATGTATGAGGCATGGAGTCAGCAAATAACAACTCCCTCTTCATTCCCCTTACTCCCATATTTTAACTCATGAGCAAACCTCAGCTACTATTAAATAACCAAATGCCTTCAGGTTCCAGTGCTTTCACAGTTCCAACAGCTTCCCATCGCTGATCCTGGAGTACCTTTAGTTCTCAACATATTAGTTAAAGTAGGTGAGTAAGAGCGGGGGGGAAAAAAAAAAAAACCCAGGTGCCTGGGAATTGTTTAACGAAACATAGTTTTGACTCAGTTCGCCAGTGGCTCTAATAATGTGTGCAGTTTTATGTAGGAAAACACAAGAAAACAAGAAACCTGTTCAAAACTGTTGATTAAAAAAAAAAAAAAAAATGTGTCTATACATTTTCTGCTCCATATTAACATACACCATACACAGATCACTACTGTAACACCACCGCCAGGTGAATTAAATAACATTGATTATTAATTATATAAAAGAAAACTGTTGACAGGATGATGGGCACCCAAAGCTCAGTGACCAAATGCCAGTCCGTCCAGTCCAATCCCATAGAAAATCCATTGTAGCACAAATTGCTAAAAAGAGTCAATGCTGGTTATGATATCAGAAAGGTATCAGAACACCCAGTGCATCACAGCCTGCCGCATATGGGCCTGCCGCCAAGTTTCCCAGATCTCAATTCAATTCAATTCAATTTTATTTGTATAGCGCTTTTAACAATTGTCATTGTCGCAAAGCAGCGTTACACAATCAAAAGAATTATTTAAATTTGTACGGAATGTGAATGTGAATGAATCAAATTGGTCAGATAGTCCCTGATGAGCAAGCCGAGGGCGACAGTGGCAAGGAAAAACTCCCTGAGATGGTAATAGGAAGAAACCTTGAGAGGAACCGGACTCAACAGGGAACCCATCCTCATTTGGGTGAAACAGAGAGCAGGAATTGATCTGTATTCATACTGTGTGTGTTACTGTAGGTGGCAGGCAGTTCAGCTATAACAGTTGATGTTGATTGGTGTTAATATGAAGTCCAGGTAGTTATTGGAGACTCAGGTAGACTTGTAGGAAATTCCAGTCCTAAACTGTCGAGAAACTGCAGCCAAGTCAAGTCCTCCGAGAAACAGCTGTCAACATCAGTCGAGGCCAGAACCGTCTTCATGGTAGAGTGAAACCGTCTCAATCTGTCCAAGCATGGAATGCACTGGACAAACAAGTACAATACATCTATGCTCCACCCTAAAACCCAAACAGGACCCAACTGATCCGCTGTTAATCTCCTGGTGCTAGACACCACACCACAATCCCAGAGATCCTGCAGAGCCATGCCCCAAGGGGCACAAGGGGAAGCTACATATTCTAGAGTGTAATGTATTGCATTTCAATGTTATGGCTGATTGGTGTGCATGAGACACAAATAAACCAGTCCTGGAGCATGTGAACGTGCCTATTGATTGATCAACAACACCACACTATAAACTGCCTGGTACAAAGGAAAATCAGGAACCATAAAGAGGATTCAGTGCACACTCCACCCCACAGGCTTTACACCAGGGTCTTTGAGTTTATTTAGGGCTTTGCTATGCCAATATACAGTAGAAGCATTTAAAAAGAAAAGTAAACCAGGGTTTCAGGGAGAAAAAAAGGATGCAAACATTTCCTGAGGGTTTAAAAGTAATAGAAGTTCAGATTTTTTTATTTTTTTTTCCCAAGCTACATTTTTCTAAAAGGTACTTCTAAGGTAGACCTTATGTGACAAGGGCAGAAGAAGATTTATGTTTACCAATGTTGGAACTATGAGAAAGATAAGATGTACACTAAAAATGAGCTATACCGGAGGTACTGATAAAAGCAAGGTGCAAGAGCAGAAAGTGATGATTCATTTTGTCAGAAGCTGCTGCGGGATCTTCGCTGCACGTTTATCAGCACAGCACTCTGTGTTCAAATGGCTCGCATTGTTTATCTGTCTCTAGCTGAGTTTAAGGTATGTCAAAACTTAGGACTTAGGAAAACAAGGACAAGGACAGGACATAATTACTTTCGAGTTGGTCGCAGGCATGGCTAGTCATTTGAAGCCTGATCGTCTGCGGAAAGGAGACTGCGAGATCTCTTCAAAGCCAGGGTGAGCTGGATTAATGGAAGAGGAAGGAAACTAATTGAATATGGCGAGGAAAGCCTCCTGAAAGTGAGAGCTCTGTTTAAATCACATGTATTGACTGTGGCAAGGCACTGGAAGAACCTGGAGGCTTCAGTTCAAATCGATCTTTATTTGTATAGATATTGATAGATATTGTCAAAAAGCTGAATTATTTTGCTAAATATGGGAAACCAACCTTGCAAGTCAGAAGGTGAGAGCCTATCCTTATTTGTAAGATAGTGCCACAGAGATAATAAACCATTACTCTATTACAGCTGTACACTATACTGTAATGTCAAACACTATGAAGTGTGTAGAAAGGATGCGAATATTGTAAATAATCAGCCCGGGTTAAGCACGAGACACCTTTATGATTATAGTAGCAGTTTTTACGTACAAGGCTACAGTATCCAGGTGACATTACTCGCTGAAGCGAGCGTGAGTTTGGGTGTAAACTGTTTTTCGAGAAATCTTTAGGGTAACCATGTGGGACCCTCCGCAGCAGCAGCAGAAAATGAGTCACAAGTGTAAAAAGCTGCGAGGAGAAGTAGAGCATCAGGAAGCGTCATAGCGGAAGGCGGCAGGAGCCCCAGCAACAGAAGTGTGTCACGATCAGCCATCGGCATCATGTCAGGCAGCGGGAGTTCATATACAGTCCTTTGAGTGTGAAACAAGCGCTCAGTAAGGAGCTGATGAGTTTTTAAAAAAATATATCTTCATATACTTTAGTCTTTAACAGTTTAAAGCATTTTAAAATTCTATTCATCCATTTGTTATCCATCCAGTTGTTATTCCGTAAACTACACCAAAACGTTGCAGGTGTGTTTTTAAGCTGTTCTGAATGGAGCTTAGTAAAGAGATGAGCCACCTGACAGATGGGCAGCAAAACACAACACACTCGAGGCTTTCAACCAGGCACCCAGTGTGGGAGACACAAAGGCCACGGCCCACGCTAAACTGTGAAGGAAGTGGGACGGGCTGTAAAAGAGCCACTGTCTCACTCTTCCAAAGTGTCTCTCTTTCATCAGCTTGGCCCAAAGCAATCACAGGGCCTGTCTGTTGAGTCAGTCTTCAATAGCACAACCGAATACACTGTAGGACTGAGGCTCCCCTGCTCTATTACTCTGGCGTGGGTGTGTTCGAGCACTGTCATAAGCCTTAATGACAGAAATCTGCTGTTCTGGGAATGGCATTAATGTTACTGCTGGTTGCTAGTGATGCATCCTGGCAGAGTTCAAGAATCATTTAGAGACTTGTTCACACTGTCAGGCTGGTGAAGTTGGTCTTTTTATGATCTTTTTTGTCTGCAGTGGGGTATAAAAGGAACGTTTTCTTTCTCCTGGGATCTCATCATCCTCAGTTTACAGTGTAGCTCCTCGCACAAGACGGGACTAACCCAGCATAGTCTTTTTCTCCCGTCAGTCCAAGAAGTCATTGGCATAAGCTATCATGAACTAATATAAATTGCAAATCGAGAACCAGTTAATCATTTCACTTTTAACAGACTGATTGATGGATGTTCAGATTTAGTCATTTTCAGCTACAGTTATATAACGAGCAGCACGGTGGTGTAGTGGTTAGCACTGTCGCCTTGCACCTCCAGGGTCCGGGTTCGATTCCCGGCCAGGCTCGATTCCCATCTCTGTGTGCATGAAGTTTGCATGTTCTCCCCGTGCTTGGCGGGTTTCTTCCCGGTACTCCGGTTTCCTCCCACAGTCCAAGGATATGCAGGTTAGCCTAACTGGCGTTCCCAAATTGCCCATAGTGTATGTGTGTGTGCGCACTGCGATGGATTGGCACCCTGTCCAGGGTGTACCCCGCCTCGTGTCCTAAGCCTCCTGGGATAGGCTCCAGGTCCCCGTGACCCTGAATACAGGATAAAGCAGTATAGAAGGTGAGTGAGTGAGTTCTATAATGGTTAAAAATTCTAATCTCATTACAAAATACGCTGTCTCGAGACTGGTATTTACTTACATCAAGTCAAGTCCACAGAGTCTTCCATGTTTGTGTCTTAAGTGAGTGTGTGTGTTATCTGTGCCAAAAATCTAAATTGATAGTATACCGTTTAGAAGTGTGTTTCTATGCTGATCGATTTGGAGAGACGACATATCTGATTTATCTTTTGTATCTGAAGGCCATGCTGATGAAGCAAAGTCAATATTCATTTAAGATGGACGGATAGTGTCATCTGGCACGGATGTTTGTACACATTTCGGGTCAGATTAAGGAAATTAATTCTTTATACTGGCTCATCATTTCTGGAATAGATAGGGTTTGACAATATGTCATTTTTTTCCTCTATGACTCTCTGGAATTAGTGCTGCACAATTAATCGCATAAAAATAAATCGAAAGCGCATTATGGACCTGTACAATTATCTAATTGCTAAAGGCTGCAATTTATTGCAGATAATATTTCCATAGGTCAATAAATAGTCAATAAATTAAGAATTTGTTTTTTTTTCTTTGTAAATAACTTTTGACCATCCCATTATTGTTATTATTTGTGCTATTATTTGCTGTTACTGTAACAAGGCGGGTCTCGCGAGGGGCGGGGCGGCGTAAAATACTCTACCTGCTACCTGCAGAGTCGTGGCCACATAGACACACGGTTGCTAGGCAACGCTGCCATAAGGCAATCAGACTGGACGCGACACGCCTGGCGGCGTGTCTATTTAAGGTTCCTGATACCTCAGGTAAGGAGCTTAAGAAGCACCGGTAAGATATCAGACAAAACTCTCTCTCTCTCCCTCTCCTATAAATCCTCGGTAAGGGCGAAGGCCCCGAGAGGGTATAGTTTTTGTTTTAGTTTCCAGAGCCCTTTTATGTTCTCGCATAGACGGCAGAGCTCTGTTTATTTTGTTTTCACTTTTCTTTTATTTCCTTTTAAGTTTCAAATTAATAATCCCACGCTATCCCCAAATGGAAAGGTCTTCCTGTGCATGTCATAAGCACTCTCCCTAACTCCTGTTTCATTCACCTCCTCTAAAGCCCTGCGTTAGGGCTCTTATAAAATCCATTACATCTCCTGGTGCGGCTCTCCATACCGCACCATGTAACAGTTAGCCTCGATAAATACCCCCTGTTAATTATATGTTTTTTTCTGTAAAGACATAATAAAAATAATCTGATCATAGTGCCGATACTAAGTACCCCCATAATTCAATAACTTGTAGATCCGCCTTTACAGCAATAATTTGAAGTAATCATTTCCTATTTGACTTGATCAGTCTCTCACATTGTTGTGGAGGAATTTTGGTCCATTCTTCCTTACAAAGTTACTTCATTGAGATTTTGGGGCAGTCGCTTATGCATAGCTCTCTTAAGGATGAGTATTTCAGTTTAGGTCTGGACTTTGACTAGGCCAATTCAAAACCATTGATCTTTTAATGTTCAGCCTTTCAGATGTAGTTTTATTAAAGTGTTTTGAATCGTTGTCCCTAATTGTGCTGTCATGGACTTTATCATGCTCAATGAGGTCTGTAGGGTCTGAGATGTACCTCTTAGTTTTTTTTAAATATTTTTCTTTCTGGGATGTCGACTCCTGAGATTGGCAGTTGTCTTGAATGCTTTCCACTTGTCCACTTGTTGAATATTTTTAAATTATGAAGATGGAAATGATAAGGGATGCTAAATTTTAAACATGACTGTTGTCACATTGTGATCATCATGTATCATGCAGCTCTAGCTAAATTAAATTTGTTCACATTTGAGTTCTTAATCTGACAGCATTAGTATAAGATAAGGTATAAGGTAAGTTAATTGACCACAGATCAAAATGCACTAAAATACATCCAAAAATAAATATATCAATGTGTCATGAGACAAGGTCATGTTAAACAGTTTAACATACAGTCCCTTCCCATACACCACAGTGATTAACCTCAAAATTATTCTTAACAGTAGGTTTATACCATGCACTTATGATGCAGATTTGAAACTATCCATTGTTTCTCTCCTTGGCTGCCATGACCTTTGATGCATTGCCATGTGTTTAGGCTTATTCTAAGCCCCAAGCCCGCACTTCCTCACTGGCAGATTCCATGCCGTTATTAACTTGCTCTTTTCTCCTCTTATGATTTATCTCAGCTTTCTCTTCTTTGCTTTCCATGGCGCTCCCTCTAAATCTCTCTCAGCTTAGCCCACCTCTCACTATGCAAATCCACTGCTGTGCGTGAGCACTCAAGCACCAAGCTAGCTGACAGCGGTGCATAAACTCACAGATCCCATAATCCCACACGTGTCACGATGCCATGGCAGCAACGTCAGCTGCCCAGTGCTATTGGAGAATGACGGAATGATTGGCGTTGATCGCGGTGGCCTTGCCTTAAAGCACAGCGACAGAAAATCATTCTCTCAAGAGTTTTACTCCGGGTGGCCTCATACATCACCCAGCCTAAGAGATCAGAATAAACGAAGTCATGCAGCTGTCACGGCCAATAGCGATCACCTCGGCCGATCCATCCCCGGCCGTGGTTGTCTTGGTGGCGGATGAGTGGCAGGTGACGTGATTAACTTCTGGCAGCTATTGTTTCAGTCCGTGATTTGACACTGTTGAGTACCACTCCACTGCCAAGAAATTCACCAGGAAGGCTAATCTAAGTACTGTAAGATGCAAAGCCGGCAATGGGGCTGTAGTACAGTAATTGTTGTATACCTGGCCAGATACAAAGCAAAGTACAATAAAAGAAAAGTTTTATTGCGTATTCATAGAATATAAGTTAAAAAGCACTTCCTGAAATAATACAGCTACTGTCTTGACCGAGTGAAAAAGTGAACTGTTTCTTGGGTGCCAGGTCGTTTAAATTGACACCACAGTGATCCAATGTGAAGGGGTTACAGCTCAGTTTGACTGATAGACTCTCAGTTCCAACCCCTTTCTCCAGTCATACAGAAAAAAAGTATTCCTATCAGCACTTACCCAGCCATGCACGACCCCATTAAACTGCTCAACCATGACGCTTGATTAAAAATGGTTATTAATCCGCCCCATCCAATTTCTCCTCTATTGTGTGGAGAATGAAGTTGATAGTGCATAGAGGGCAGGAGTACCAAAAATATCTAAAAACATCCATTGCAGACTTAAATTCCATTTTATATATAATATATATAAGTTTTTTTGTTTGTTTGTTTGTTTGTTTGTTTTGGGGGTAGATGGACTTTTAGCAGCAGACATTGTCCCGAAGAAGCTTTACTGAAATAGAAATGTAGATTTAATTCCGTAATGAGCAAAGCCAGAGGTGACAGAGGAGGCCAAGAAAAAAAGAGAGAATAAAGAAGAAACCTTGAGAGCTTCCAGACTCAAAAGGGAACCTATCCTCATCTGGATAACTTTGGGTTATGGGAATTTGTTCATTTTATTAAGAAGTCGTTTCAAGACCTTGAAAGTTTAACTTGACAATTTTGTGACTTTAAGATATTGAACCATAAAGTTTTAAATAAGCTCAAAGTTTTTAACTGAATACATTTAATACTTTGAAGTAATATTTTATTATAACTTTCTAATTTTTACTAAACACACAACCATTTTAATTTTAATGTATTCTTTTTTGTATTTGATTGTGATCTATAAAACCTTATCCAAGCCCGATGTACAAACAGCTCATAGGGTCTGTCAAAGAGTGGCGCTATTTTCTTTTTTTTCTTCTCTTTTTCTGAAATTGGTATGTGCTATACAATACGACTATGGAATCAGCAATGATCTTTGTGGTCATAGTGGTACCTTCCCTAACAAGCGTAGAGTGGCTTTAGAAAAAGCTATATCCTGATCCACAAGAGTGAACAATAACTCACAGCACTTAGCAGCAAATGCAATCACCGCTCTCCACAGCTGCAATCATCACAATTTAGACTAATTAAATGGGTGGCGGAAATATTTGTGTTGCCGGCTAATTGCCTTCCCTGCAATCTGACTGTGAGACAAAAGCATGACAAGACTCCACTCAGCTGTATTGTTAACCTCTGTATTTTGACAAAATACACACCACACACACCAGTCGCCAGCTTCAGGAGTAAACCTATCACTACAGATCACCATCCAGATGTGGGGGACGGAGAGAATGTTACCATGGCAACTGTCAGAAACTCCAGCTAGCACGCTAATCAGTGGGTCTGTCACCAAACTTTCCACAGATGACATACAGTATATGTCAATACGAGTCATCTCCTCATTCATACATCATTCGCTTTCTCTTTTTTAATTTTTTGAAATGTCTGTTGCTTCTTCAGTCTGCATCCTCATCCTTTTTTTTTTTGGCTGAAATGCAACAAGGTTTAGATACTCTTGGACACATGTAGCCAAGAAACATCTGGTGATATTTGAGTCATGAACTACATCCAGGTTTTTTGCATATTCTGAATGGGGAGTCAAGATAATCAGCTTAAGCTTGTGAAAATACTGGCATTACTTTTGAAATTAGGTTTTAAATGTAAGTTGCCAACTCTGAATAGAGATCTACAGCTTTTAAGAAATGTAGATCTACAGGGTGGGTAAAAATTAACTAGACAATATTTAATGGCTATAAATCTTGAAGCGCCCCCTAACTTAGGGCACAAGGCAGGACACACCCCGGACAAGGTGCCATTCCATTGCAGACATACACACATACACACACTCATTCACACACTCTGGGCAATTTGGGAATGCCAGTTAGCCTAATCTTCATATCTTTGGACTGTGGGAGGAAACCAGAGTACCCGGAGGAAACCCACCAAGCACAGGGAGAACATCACAAATCGAACCTGGCTGGGAATCAAACCCAGACTCTGGAGGTGCAAGGCGACAGTGCTAACCACTACACCACCATGCCGCCCCAACCCCCACCCCCACCGATGCATACTGTACGTTTAAATTAAAAGATTTGCTTTCATTTTCCTATGTAATAAAGTAGATGTACACTTTGTTTCAAGAAGAATTATGGACTTTATTACCAATTTTTAAAGCCTAGTTACTTTTCACACACCCTGTACATCAAAATAACTAATGAGAAAGCCTGAGGTGAAGGGAGTTAACGGAGAACTTGAGGAAAAAAGCCCTAAGCTTTTGACTGACAGTCACATTCCTCTTCCATCCTTTAGACCTAACTGTCCCCTCCTTAATGAATGCTACCACACTGTACCCTTTGAGCGATGAGTCTGTCAGGACTGAAAGTCATGCCTGCTATCTTGCCTTGGAGAAGGTTTCTGGCTTTTGCACTGCCTGTTCTTACCTGCTATTTTCAACTTGTGGAAAGACCTGACTCAGGGCGACGTCATGACCTTTCACTTTTAAACTGTCACACAGGAAATGCAGCATGAGGAACATTGCTTCATTCACTACCTTCTCCCCTGCTGGGTGTAATTCGGTTCGGGGCTGTGACTGTTCTCTCACTAGCGGCGCTTGACATGTGGTAATGAAATTAATCTCAATCATGCTCCCAGCCAGAGGAGGTGGAGCTGGCAACCGGAACGACGAGAAAACAAATGCAACTGTAACGATGGTCAGCAGTTCTGAAGCAAGGAGCGAGGATATGATGTGCACAACTTTTTGAACGTACCAGATCATTACAAATCAACTCACTACAAACGGACATGCATTACATACAATCAACTCTGTAATTATTGCCAGGGGAACATTTAGAAAAATGATTAAATAAAACAAAAAGAGTTTCTTAATAATAGGTTTCTTAATAATTGCCTGCAAAACACTGATTTCGGTAGTATTGGCACCCCTTTCAGTTTACCCATAAGTAGAGATTTCCCAGGAGGGAATGATAGTAGACTTTATTTGTCACATATACTGTACATAGGGCACAGTGAAAAACTTTTCTTCGCATATCCCACTATATCAGGCAGCTAGGGTCAGAGTACAGGGTCATACAGCACATCTGGAAGGGTTAAGGGCCTTGCTCAAGAGCTCAACTTGGTGGAGGTAACCGCTGACCTTCTGATCAGTAACTCAGAGCCTAAACCCACTGCCAAAAAATATTGGCACCTGAATTGATGTTCATACCATGTTTGTAACATCCAGTACTGGATTATTATTTGACCTTGGTTTTTGTCTGAATAAACCTTTGAATAAAGATCTATACAGTATATCCTGTGCAAGAGCCTCTGTCACAATATGGACATGAAAAAAAAAGCATTCTACAGAATCTATAAATCAAACCTTACTTATATCACTTATATCCATTACCTGACTTACAGTATGTCTGCCAGCTGTCACCTTTGTGATGAGACTCTTTTCCCCATGTTGTTGGATGATGAAATGACCAACCAAAGTGGTGCGAAGGAATTTTTCCCTTTTCTTTTTTTGCATTTAAGAGAATATATTTACTTAAAGAAACAAGTTCAACAAAATGATTTTATTAGAGGAACGACTAGTAGGTTCTTTCATGGTTTAAGTGCTAATCAAACATGGATCATTCTGTAGAATTTTTGCTACATGTGAACATTGTGACAGAGGCTCTAGGACAGGTTGTATAGATCCTTTTGAAAAGGTTTTTTTTCAGACAACGACCAAGGTCAAATAACAATCCAGTGTTGGACGTTACAAATACGGTATGTCCTTCACTTTTGTTGAATGGATGCCAATAACTCTGGAGTTGAACATAAGTATAGAGAGCTATATATAAAGTCTGTCTCCAATCAGCTAAATGTGAACAGATATGCATGTCGTTATGTCTATTGTGTGTAGTTGCAAAAGAAAAATATAGACTAAGCCATTTTATCCCATAAACCCTGAAATTCTCATTTTCTCCCTAAGAGCTTTTCATTTACAGAGGCAACTTCGAGAGCATATAATTAAAAGAAAACAGAGGCACAAGCTTGAACAATGCAGGCTAACGAGCCAGATAAGACCAAGCAACAGCTTTCTGCCTGTCATGAGCTTTTGGGTAAATAAATGAACATGGTTGTTATCCACTTGGAACTAAAAGTTACTGGTCCAATGGGATCCCAGGAGAACTACGGAGAGCCGTCAAGCTACATCAGAAAAATCTAAATAATGTTATAGAAGCAGTGTTGATCTCAGTGGTGATCTCGTGCAGCCTAAATTTCTTCCAATAGCACTTTGCTATAAAAAATAAAAAAAGCCCCCAAGGACAGGAATGTATACACTGTATTGTTGGAAAAGATTTTACATGTTTGTATGCATGTGCACACTTACATGAACACAAAAACACATACAGTACACTGCTGTCTGAACTACCTCGTGGCAACAGGAACTCAGGTCTCTATGGATACATATAACCTGTTAGTGTTCTTCCTGGTATGAGAAAAGGGAAGAAAGCAAAGTTTATTCAAATGGATTTTCACATCACATATCAGCTGTGCTGTCATATCTTGTATGTTATTTCATATTTCAGCCCCTGTTAGTTCCTGGGTGATCCAGAGATCTAGCCAGACTTGCTCGTGCTTGCGTTGCCTCAGAGATATTTTTCTTCCAGAAAATTGGAATTCAGGATTAGCACGAGGAGCGATGCTCTGTTTATTCATACTGCCTGCGTGTTCGTGATATAAAGGAGCATAATTAATTTGGCTTCACTGTGAGATGATATCACCATCCTACTGGATTCCAGTAGCTGCTGCATCAGCCACTGTTCTAACTACTCTGATATGTCACCTTAAGTATGATGTATGTTATATTAATAACATTATCATATTATCATCGGTGTGTGGTGTGTGTGTGTGTGTGTGTGTGTGTTCAAGTTCAAGTTCAAGTAGGCTTTATTGTCACTTATACAACCATATACAGTTAGTACACAGTGAAACGAAACAACGTTCCTCCAGGACCAAGGTGCTACATGCAACATAAATTT
>JAQMYG010000004.1:8980635-8994003 GCA_030014215.1 Clariallabes teugelsi
CAAGAACATCTGTACACCTGTTCAATCATCATTCAAAATCAGACGGAGTTCAACATGATACGAAAAAAAGCGACAGTTTACTAGCGGAAATGCCTTGTTGAGAGCAATCAGAGGATAATGGCCAGACGTGTTCGATTTAACAGGAAACCAAAGATAACTCGAATAACCTTTCCTCTACTGCATCACACTGCAGACCTTGTGGTGAATTACTGTATGAGCTACAAAAGGGTAGCTCAGGTTTACTGAAATTAGACAGGAAGGGGAAACATGGCACCTGGTCGTATGATCTTTTTTTGTCATTTGGCATCCACAGCATGAATACATGGACCTAACCTGTCTAGTTTAAACAGGGCATAATATTGCTGCTGTTGATTTTAGTGGGGAATAATTTCTTATGCCTATACACACTTGGCTTCTTAATATTAAACAGAGGCAGGTTTGACCGCCACAGCCTGCTCGAGTACTGCTGCTGACCACATGCATCTGCTTACGGTTAAAATTTATCCATTTTATAATGGCTACTTTCAGCAACAAGTCGAACATGGTTATGAGTGCGGTGTACTTCAATCTCTCCTCACCGGTCACCAGATCTGAATCCAATAGAGCGCCTTGGGGATGTAACGGCGCTTCAACATCGCAGCTTACGGTTTCGCAACACTTATATGAACTACACGTCTACTTAACGTCATGTTTGTAATACTGTGGAAGCCATTGCGTGGAAAACTGCGGCTCTCCCTGAACTGGGGACTTCCAAAGTAGGCATCCTAATTTAGTTGATCCTGTGATTAAACTGAGTGGGTCACTTCAAATAGCCTCTGCTTGTTTGTTTGCGTGCTAACACAAAGGAAGAAGCCTTATTTCATTGAAATTCTAGTAGCGTGTGATCATGCACTTTGCTCAATAATAAAGTTCATTCTGAGTATTTCACATGGAGCAGAAATACGAAATGCACTAAGCTGCCTCAAGATGAGATTTGGCATTAACTGTGAATGCTTATGGAAAGCAGATATATCTAATATGCTTATTGCTTATTCCAAAATTGCTGCCAGACCCTAATTCCAGATAAACATAAAGCACATCAAGTGCAAAGTAAATAAATAAATAAATAAATAAGCTAGAAGTATGAACACAGAGAGGAAGAAAAGAAATGATGCATACATAATACGGCACAGTCTATGCAACTTCTCATTTTTTATTTCTAATCTGTACGCATTGAGGAAGTTGCACGAGTCACAGACATAACAAAAGAGTTAAGTGTCATAAGTTAGCAGTCTTGTTTAAATGCCATTACACTCAGGAAGTCTAAGATGGAGAGAAATATGTAAACCAGGTGATGCTGTGATTCAGCATTCAACCTTTATCAAGTCATACAGTTAAATCACAAACTGGTCCTTCATTTTTGTTTGACTATAAATACAATGCGAGTAGACTAAATGGTTCACTGGACATGCAGAATTTTCAAGCTCGCAACTACGTACTGTATCCGTGACCGATTTGTTGCCGCAATACAAAATATCAGTCATTATTGTATTTATACGCCATAACTCACTAGCCCAGGGGTGTTTAAATCCAGTCCTTAAGGGACAGTGTCCAGCACAGTTTGCAATTTACCAACATTTAAACACACACAATTAACTGTGTGTGAGTGACTTTGTTGAATCAGCTGTGTTTGAGTAGACCTCGTCTCCACACTGGCCCTCCAGGCCTGGATTATAAACAGACCTGCACTAGGCCCAGTCTCACAGCCGGGTCAAGGCAGGAATATTGCACCATTGTTGCTCCTCTGCGCTCTGTATGAAGATATCGGAGGCAGAAATCAGGGACACACCATCTGGAGCTTT
Organism: Clariallabes teugelsi; assembly: GCA_030014215.1. Classification (NCBI taxonomy): domain Eukaryota; kingdom Metazoa; phylum Chordata; class Actinopteri; order Siluriformes; family Clariidae; genus Clariallabes; species Clariallabes teugelsi. The sequence continues at coordinate 8,982,477 of JAQMYG010000004.1, forward strand.
AAACCAGGCCGTCTCGATACCTGCTTCTGGACATTTTAGTGTTTTTCTCTGCTCCCAGCACACCTTATTTATTTAATCATATAATTTAACAGCCTTTTCTGAATTAACGTGGGTGTGAAAGAGAGCAGGGAAAACAGTAGATCAGATGTACCGTCCACACTTAATTAGTGCTTAAGCTGTAGAGCATCAGGAACAATGAACTGAACGATCAGCTGAGATTTTAACTAAATCAGCAGTTTTTGTTTTTAGATTTCATTAAAACTAAGTGTTTCTAAGAGCATTAGTCAGCAGAGGGCTCAATCTAGCATTCAGGGAAGAAGTCAAATGTAAAACTAACCCTTTTTTCCTGACAAATCCCATGATCTGCTTTATGAAAGGGTACAAAAATCTGGCTTCATCCATGATCGGTTATTTTCACCAGGGCGCTGAAATAGGAGCCAACCCTTGAGTGTGGAGGTAAGACTTAAAGGCAGCTCAGTTAGGCGGCTGCTCAATCAGGATTGGAGAAACAGCGAGCTCAGAGCAGAGCGCTGCATTTAGTCAGTGATGTAAAGAAGCACTGAAGCACCCCGATGCTCGGCTGAACTGCCCTAGTTGTTCTGAAAGCAAATGGTATGCACGGTATTTCTGACACGTGTTGGAGGTCACCCTAGATGTTGTGGTAAACCCAGGTCCCTCTCTGATAGCGGAAAGCGGCATGCGACCTGAAAGTGCTCACTGAAGTGGCTTAGCTCCACATTCGTGCGTTCTCATTACATTAGGTAAATTTTGTTTAAATTTTTCTACCTCTACTAATAGGGTAGATAACAGTCCTAAATCAAAGTATTAAAACAAAAAGGTCTAGCTCTTTTGTTATTTTCTGTACAGTGAAAATATTTAGGCTAGGGAAGAAAAAAAATAAATAATAATTTGACCTTTTGACGCCTGATAATTACAACTGGTTTTAACCCATTTTTCAAGCGACATGTGACTGACGGGTGTTTCTTGTTTCCTTGGTGTGCCCTGTTAGAGTGATAGTTTCAACATTTAATAAACCTAAATATCTACTCTTGGTTTGAGGCCTGGATTTCACTGATGTTAAAAACGACAAAATATCATAAAGACAAGAAACCACTGGTGTACTTACAACCGGACATGAAACAGGTTTGCTGAGGGAAACTACCCCCGTGCATAGCAAATATTGAGATAGGCATCAACAATCACCACGGGGCAGGGTTGAAGGTATCACTATCTATTGTTTGAAGGAGACTTTGAGAGCAGAAGTATAGAGACCATACCACAAAGTGTAATCTACTGATCAGCAGTAAGACTCAGAAAGCTCTGTAAAGCCTTCACAACGGCTCTAATCAGAGGTGCTGTTTGTTAACAGGTGATTTCTTGTCACTTGACAATACTGGTTCTTGCAAGAACTGTTCCATACCAGCTGACCTTAATGTCTTAAAAATAACAACTGCCTGTTTGTGGTGGTGTTACTTAATTATCTAATGCCATGTGTTATTTCATAGTTTTTAAATCTCCAGTATAAAACACTGAGTTAAAAGGTTTTGACTGGTACTGTACAAAACAACAAACATAAGCTGAAATTTTGACCCATCATCTCATACTCATCTTTCGATTTTTCACAACACTGTCAAACATCCACCAACCAAATGCAAATTATTAGCACTTGCCAAGAACAAATGAATAATTTTCTATGTAGGTTTGCAAGTATCTAAAGCATTATCAGAAAAACCTGACACACACCCAGAATGTGATAACAGATGTGAAGTAGGCCTACTCAAACAAGCATAACAGAACTTAGTCAGCATGCTTGTTTTCATACAAAAGACCTTTTTGAACAACTAGAATTTGCAGCCTGTACTTTTTGAGAACTTCACACATTAGTAATAAGGCTCTCCCAGAGGAAAAGACCATGCACATAGATATAAAGCAGCACTTCTACAAACAATATCCAAGAACAGGATTATTAGCAATAAATCATCATAAAAAAGTCCATGCATCTACGTATATTATAAGACATATTACCTGGCTAAAAACAAACAAACAACCTAAACCACATTACTGCAAAATAACTCAAATATTACTAGAAAGATTTCTGCTTCTGTTAAAAGATGAAAAGTCACATTGTAAGGAAATTCTGATTTCAAATCCTGACAATGTCACAGCCATCAGTGGCCAGAAGTCCAAGAGAGCAGAATCTGTCTATCACAGAGACACGAACTAATCAGGAGGATCTGTGAGCTAACGCATGCACAAGGGGGTGGACAGTGAGTGTGTTACACCACCCCATGATGCAGCAACAATTTGAAAAGATGTGCTTGACTGGCTTTATATGAACAAATCATGTGATGGCCTTCACCATTCCGCAGTGGACGGTGCATGACGAAGAGTCCAAAAATTTTGGAGTTGCACTTTACCCCGGGCACTATATTAAATCTGCAAGGAGCAAAGATATAAAAAGAAATCTAAATCAGATTACTGTTTGAATACTTCTCCACCAGTGTACTTGTGTCTCAGAGAGCTGCATGATCATTTTAGCAGCTTTAATAACAGTGCAGGGTTAGAGAGCAAATTTATAGACATGAGATCTGACACATCCAGAATAAATAAAAATAAAATAAAAACTTTTCCATGTTGCTTGAGAGAGAACGTCTCAGTTCAACCGTCTATCTTGTATGTTTATAGAAAATACAAATAAAAATTAAAAAAGTCCCCTGTCTCCAGATAGTTTTTACCCGTTACTAAACTTGACCTGGCAAGATTGTCATCTTGACTTCTACAGCAAGAGGGCCCGGATGCTGATGCAGACATAAAGCTGATGCTTTCAGACACAGTAAGATTACTGGACAGGATTGCAAGTCTGAAAAGGGCTTTAGAGTCCTGTTGTGATATAACTGTGATTATAGAGACGCTGCCGGACTTTTGGTTTAAATCTGGCTGTATTTGTAGCTGCCTTGCGGGTTGTAATCCTATGAAAATGCAGGTATATGCATTTGTGCATTTGTGATGCTTTTCAGAGCACAGCTCATGAGAAAAGCGGTCTTTATGTATATAAAGTGGACAGTGTAAACACTTCAAGTGCAAGTCAAGATTACAGACTGGGAAAGAAAAAAGATCCTAAAAGATTGACAGACAGGGAGGGCCTCTACAAAGTGTGCACCAAAATGTGACTGTATTGCAATCTTTCAAAATTGTCCCTTTTTTTTTTTTTTTTTTTGAGATAATGACATTAGCTATCTGGACTCTTAGGAAAAAAGATATAACGTTACAGCAAAGACACATTGACAGCTGGCTGAACACAGCAGCTCAAAGCCAATTTATTATTAACCTACCCATTAAACACACATACACAAAAACACACAATATCAAATATTAATCTCCTGCCTAATTGCACTAACGCAAACAGCACACTGTGTGTATTATCTAACGTTACCCTTACAGTTATGGCCGGGTGGGTGGCTATGTCTCTTTAGCTCACTAGCCTAGCATGCTAGCTAACACAAAGATTTGAAGTCAACAATCAAAATATCCTTCAAGTATATGACATACGAGTCAGTTGCAGTGAGTTAAGATGTATAAACAACCTAAGGACTGATATTTTGTGTTGCTCAAACAAACCGGTCGCGAGCTAGCTAATGCTAACTGACATGGGTGTAGCAGTTGACACTTAGCCTGCAAGCTAATTTGTTGACAGTGAAGCAACACGGCCAAGAACATGTCCACTCAGAGGAAATAAATACATGCAAATATCTGAAAATGTGTGCAGCAAAGAAGAGAAATGGAAAAACAAAAAATATCCAGAAACGTAATAATAGTTGAGGCGGTAAACAAACCAACAAAGCGGCTAGCTCTCAGAGCTAACTCGTATGTTAGCCATGTTAGCATCGAGGCCTGTACGGTTCCGGTAAACCCCAAGACTCTAACAACCAACTACATACCTATGAAAAGATTTATTCCCAATAGAAGAACACTCATTTAATCACACAAGAACGAGTGGGAGTGTTTGTTTAGTTTGGTTTACGACAAACTCTTACACAGTGTACACCCAAACTTTTGTCGTTCCTTTTGGCGAGCACAGGCTGCTAGCTAACGTAGCTAGCTTTAGGGATACTCACCCTGTCTAAATTTGTTCTTCTCAAGATTTATTCACAGCAGTTGGGAAGGTGGTCTAAGGAATCTTTCTGAACTCCGGATTTTTTAGGACACTGGGAGCACGGACTCTTTTGGGGGGGAAATTACTTCTGCGCTCTCAGCTAAAGGAAAACACCAAGGCGATCTGAGCGCCTCTATAACCATATGTACAGCGGCTGCAGCTTCAAACCTCCATCTTACGTGAAATGGGAGGAGTGTGTGAGTGGGGGGCGGGGGGGGGGGGTCGTTCGGAGGACCGAGTGACATCTTACTGAGCATGCGCGAGATCAACTCGGTCATGGGCAATGTAGTAAACACCGAGATTAATAGACTATATGGACAAAAGTATTTTGCCAAAACTGCAATGACCTCGTATCCAAATACTTATACTTCAATATGGAGTTGGTCACCCTTTTGCAGCTATAACAGCTTCCACTCTTCTTGGGAAAAAGTTGGAAGCATTTCATTGTCCAAGATGTCTATGTACGCTGAAGCATTTAGATTGCACATTACTGGGGATAATGGGCCTGATTGAAACTTAAAAAAATTACAGGTTTGGTCAAATGCTTTTGTTCAGAGAGAGAGAGAGATTGTTTTATTAATCTCAAAGGAAAGTTGTAACACTACAGCAGTCAGTTCACCAATTACACAACAACATACAAGCAACAAGGCGTAGATGAAGAATATTAATGCTAGGTTAATATGAGAGAAAATAACACGAGAAATTTCATGATGAGAAAAGAGTAAAGTTTTTTTTTTAAGTAAGTCATAAGAGTCGACTCTTAAAAATATATATATATATTTCAAACAAAACAACAACACGCCAACCGAACAATCCAACATAGCAAGGAAGGATAAAAAGAGCAGTAAATAGCAAATAACAACAGACAAAAATAAACAAAATAAAATAAAATAAAGAAGATTATAAAGTAAAAACTAAATTAAAAACAATAAAATAAAAACTGTATCGGAGCACTAGACGTAAAAACTACAAATCTATATAAAAGAAAATTTTAAGAGCATTGGATTTATTTATTTTTTGTTAATCATTTCAAAATATCATTCATCTTCTATACCTCTTATCCTGTGTACAGGGTTGCGGAGACCTGGAGCCTATCGCAGAAGACTTTGAGGCGGGATACACCCTGGACAGGGTGCCAATCCATTGCAGGGTGCGCATACACACACACAACAACAACAACAACAACAAAAAAAAAACAGGCAACATGCAAACTCCACACACACAGCCTCTGGAAAGTGCAAGGTGACAGTGGTAACCACTAAGCCACTATGGTGCCAAGAGGGGTACACTATTATTAAATGGACATTTCTGAATAAAATTGTAGCTTTTTTATAAAAGAAAATGTATATATTTTTTAAAATAAAATATTTATCCTCCTCCTCATTCCTGTAGTCTTTTTGCATGTGCACTTGTGCCATTTTATTCATTGTCTAATTATGAATTTGTTTGATAAAATTGATAATTGATGAAATTGTTTCATTAAAATGTACTCTTCTTCCTAATTAATATTACTTTGCATTGCATTGCATTGCATTTCCATAGAATTATAAATAAAATTGGTTTAAAAATTGTTGACTACATGACTATAAAGAGCAGTATCAGTACACGAGTCTAACCCCTATCTCAGATTTATAAAAGGTTTCAATTGAATAATCTTTTAAATTTACCTATTGCTGAAAAAGTGTAAGTTCAACACATTAGAAACGGCTCAACTTAAACAGTCACAAGGAAGAGCCGGCAGTGAATTAGCATAGACTTGTTCATTAAACGTTTATGTTGAAAGCTTACAAGGGACATTTTAGTGTCACATTGAGAAAACATTATTCAGCTTAAAAAAGTTACACCGACTGGGTAATTCCACATTAATTAATATTATATACAGCAATAGCTTAATAGGTCAATATATATATAATAATAATATATATAAATTAATTACTTACAGTGACAACATCTGACTTTGCAGAACATGTGCTGAATACAAGAATCAAATGTCATTATTTTTATTTCAGCCACCATCCGCCAATCAGTATGAACTGATTAACAAAGCATTAAATGTTTTAGGAGAAAAGTGTGGTACTGTCAGTAAAACATCCATATTGTTTTCTAACTTTTTGAACAATAACTTATATATGTATATCATGTACTATAAAACAGAATAAAATGTAATCAAATAAAATAACAAAAGATCATACTGTTACTTTAACAGTAGGTGGAGACAGAGTCATACTAAAGTCTCACATGCCAATTACAATTTTACACAATAAATAAGCATTAGTCCTCAGCCATTGGGGAAAAAAACCCAAATATATATATACCAGAACCTTGTCAGAACCCTAAACCTACAAGAGGAGTTTTTTTTTTTAATATAGAATAACAGAATATCATACAGAATGTTATGTGAACACAGTTCTGAGAGAACTCCTTTTATTTCTCTATATAATGCCCTGCTACACTATTGCACTTATCTTAGCTTTTCACTAGTGCTTGAATACCATCAATGAAAAAAAAAAATTCAGTATGCCAGAGCTGGCCTCCCAGGAATGCCCGTCATGGCTCAAGCATGTGGAAATAGCTTGGAGCGAGGTGAGGACTATACAGGGACGAGGCAATAAGTCCAGCTTATAACTTCCTATTATGTATAAGTGGTGTTTGTAAATGATTGTGTGTTTAGTTTTCACAGACAGATATGTCTTTTCCAGTAATTGGTGATAAGTTGCTGGTTGATTTTCAATTGTCGTGGGTGTCCCACTTCTTCATTCGTCATTCACAGCCATATGGCCTTCTTTAAAATGTTTGAACCCTCTGCAAATGTCAATCAGTTTTCCTTTTTTATTCAGTTTGGCCTGAACGGAAGACATGCTCATATTAGCACAATACCCCCAGAATCCTTTATCATCCAAAAGGCTGTTCGACAGGTTCAACAGTCACAGTGCTGCTTAATTTTCAATTTCAGTTGGAAAGAAGAAGTTGATTGATTTTCTATAACCACAGCTCTTTGTTGTTACAGCTGCAAAGTTTCCATAAATGCACTATATCTAATACATTACATTAGAATTTCTCTAAGATTAAATGCAGTGACTTTTAATCATGAACAGATTAATGAGTGTAATTGTTCACATGGTGACGTTTTCTTTAAGGTTATGTCTAATTAGGACGTACTGTATTATCAAATTACTGTGGTATAAGATGAATAGAACATCAGGGACATGCTGTTAATGCGATTCTCCTTTCATTGTTATAAATGTAAACATAAATGTAAAACACTAATTTGTAAGGGGGGGGGAAAAATCACATTTGAGCATTCAATAAAAGAGCATTGTCAGCTATATCAAAAGCTACATCTTTCAGCACCATACTTTTGTCTGCAGTCTGCAGGATGGACCTGAGACTAGACCAAAAAACCTTTTTCTTGGTTTCATCTTTCGGCCACTCCAGATAAGTTTTCCGCCTTAGCAAGGTTCTTAACCTCAGGAACTTCTTAGGCAGCGAGTCGGGTGGGATGGGTTCCAGCAGAATGAAGACCAGCGAGTCATCGTTCACACTAATTGCTCTGTGTTGAGCGAAAAAGAGCTCATAATTGCACCATTCACTTTGAACAAAGTGCTTTGACAGGATAAAGAGTGTTTTATAGCTGCTTTCCACAGAACTAATGATATTGTCCACAATCCATTGGCCAGGGACAAAGTCGCGCTCGTGAATGCAGATGGATAAGCCTGCACCCTCCAGAGTTGGGACTAGTTCAGAGCTGACCCAGGTGCAGTCGTGCTGGCTGTAGGAAATGAATGCATGGTAACGAAGGGTGTTGTTCATCAATTTACCGGCCTGTTTAGCACTCCGACGTTTCACTCTTATCCATACCCAGAGCATTTTGGTGTACCAGACGCCATCACATACGTGGAAAATGATCCCCAAAGAGGCTATAATAGCAACAGTTACTGGTAGAATCACTGCTGCCTGTAGTCCGGGTAGACAGGAAAGTTTTCCCGGGTTGTATGAGTCTAAGTACTTTCCTGCTAGTGATGGTGGAGAACTGCATGTGTAGTCTAATGGCCAGTCGGGAAGCAAGTCCTTGTTCAACACGGTCACAAACCAAAAGGAGTCACAATCGCAGACAAATGGATTGTTACCTGCTTTTAAAGTCTGCAGGCTGGAGAGGCCCTCTAGCGCAGCCTGGTCTATAGACGTGATGGCATTCTGATCAACGAAAAGAGTCCGCAGTACAGGTGCATGGAGATCAGAGGGGATGAGTTGTATGCTGTTAAAGCTCAGGATGAGATGTGTGAGTCTGGGGAACTGTGAGTGGACATCCCGGGGGATGACGCTTATGCCAGTTTTGGATAGGTCGATCTTTTGGAAATGAGGGGACAGGTAGTGAAATACATTGTCACCCAAGTTGTTATGGCTCAGATTCAATTCAGTTAGGTGTGAAGGCCAGGAGCATGGATCCTCAATCCGAATGGAGTTGAAACTTAAGTCCAGGGACATTAGAACCTTCATTTCATTAGTCCTCTTAGAAATATACGCCAGGTCAGAAAAGCGATTGTTGCTCAACGAAAGCTGTCTCAAAGAGGGAAAGACACCCTCATACGAGCACAAATACCACCAGAATCCCGTATCATCCAAAAGGTTGTTCGACAGGTCCAGAATTTGCAGTGATGGGATAACAGAAATGAGATTGCACGGGAGAATATTCATTCCAGTACCAGAAAACTTCATGTAAGTCAGCTGAGAAATCAAGTCCATGCTCATGTTGATTGTAGGATACCGATATTGATAGTGGTTCACGCCATTGAAAACAATTGCACGTAAACTGAGCGTATGGTTCTGACTGGGGAACTGAAACCCATATGGAGTATCCTCATTATAAGTTATGTTTAAGAATTCAAGTTCCTCAAAAGATGATTTCCAGATATTTTGGAGGAGCTTCACCATGACAGTGCTGTTAATCAAAGTGTCCACAATGGTTAAGTTGGAAAGTACGTGAAGTTTCTCAAGGATCTCAAAAGGATCGCTTGTAACCGTACACTGATCTGGAAAGAGCTTGAATAACCTGATTCTCCTTGTATGTGTTTGGTCAAGGTCCATTAACATGGTTTTGAAAATATCGAGGTTGTGACAAAAGGTCACTCTCAGAGACACTTCCTCCAGTGAACTAAGTTGGGCAAAAGAACCGGTTTCGTACTTTTGCATCTCAGTGCCGCCTCCAAATGTGAATTGGTTTATCTGTATATTTCGAATTGATGCCAAATCATCGATTGCAAGTGATGTTACATTTGGACTTCCTATTGCAAATGTAGTAAGATATGTCAAGTTACTAAAAAACCCTGGAAGACTATAGCTTTCGAAATTATTTCCAAAAAGGTCCAAGATCCTAAGTTGTGGCAGAGGCAAGTACGGAATAACACTCAGTTGGTTGTAGGAGATGTTGAGAACTTTGAGTTCTGCTTTATTGTAAAGTGCATCGTGTGTGATGAATCGAAGGCCACAGTGGGTGATCTTGAGGAAACACAGGCGAGTGAGTCTGTACAGATCATCGTGGACAATACGAGAAATATTGTTTTCAGAGACATCTAAGTATTCAGTGTCATCTGGTAAGTCTGAAGGGATCCTGCTCAGGTTGCTGTTGGTAAGGTCCTTTGAATGGTCCCTTCTAAAGGAACAGAGCTGCATGTTTTTGTCTATATTCATCAAAACTGCAGATCTGACCATTAAAAGTAATGATGATACTGCAATAGTCCAGAAGGTGGCTGGCATCCTGTATAATAAAGAAAACAGATTTAAACTCTATTCATTCATTTGAATTGTTTATGTAGCAACATAAGTCTGACTATTTTACAGGTTTTTGATTACAGTGGATGGCAAAACGTCAAGAGTGGAAAAATAATTGAGTAATTGTACTTTGTTACTATGCTTAAATATTGTGCTTTACTTTTGTTTTATTGAAATTGAATACTTAAGTACACTTGATTGCAATTGCAAAATTAAAAAAAAAAAAAAAAACTCCTTTATTTTTATTCAGAGCTTGAAGTATTCAAAGGCCTCTTCTTCTCTCATCTACTGTATACAGCATATTAGTGTTAGTACCTGTCAATGATGGGAAAGGAGTTTTTAGAATAGTTAAAAAGTTAAAGCTAAAAATCATCTCACTCACTTATCATCTATACCGCTTTATCCTGTATTCAGGGTCACAGGCCTATCCCAGGAGACTTGGACACGGGGGCAGGGGACACCCTGGACAGGGTGTCAATCCATCGCAGGACACACACACATACACTCACTCACACACTACAGGGAATTTGGGAACGCCAATTAGCCTAATTTGCAGTTTTTTGGACTGTGGAAAATAATCTGATCAGCTTTAATATAATCAGTGAGTACTTTTATATTTTCTTTTAGGTTGAAACCCGCATACACGTCTGCCTGTCTTTTTGTACAGCAGGACTCTCTGCCTAACTTATTAATACATAGAAATAACATTTTATAAGGTTGAGTATGTTACACCTTGTTTACGCTAAGTTTTCGCTCTTTCGTCATCAGCCAAATAGTACACTCCAGATGAGAAATCGAAAAAGTAGATAGGATAAAGATAAAAGTTGAAAGTATTGTCTTAAAATTACTCCAGTTCATTAAAATTCACTTATACCACTTCAAAAATGTGTTATTTCAGTGGTTAAAATATGAACTGATCCCAGAAAAAACTTTTCAGTTTAGCTTCTCTAATTAATTAATCTATTAGTGCAGGTGTTTGCTGACATTGAGCAAGTAGTTTATTAGTAGCTTATTGTAATGTAGATGATCAAATCTGGCACATAACTGTTCATAATATCGCGGACTCTTGACATTTTGATTTCTCCTATGGTGCAGGTTAAATTTAAGGCAGATATATAAGTTTTGGAAACTGGAACATAACTGCTCATAACTGGTCTGGAGTAAACAAAGTCTTGTGTAAAATAAAGCACGTCCTTCGCCTTCCTAGAAGACATGACAAACAAACTTATAGAAATTCCCTTTTTTCCAGTTAAAATGATTTCCTTTTTAGTTTGACTACATATAAATATAAACACATTTTTACTTTCACTTGAGTACAATTTCCCAGTATGTTTTGCACCCTTGCAAATTTTTAACTGTATTGTAAGTATCGTTTTATGTAAATAAATATGCATAATATATAAAATCTAAAATGTTCAAATACCTTAAAGCCTTTGTTAGAAATCAAACCAACCGTAGATAATACAGAAGTTGTTTCTTCTTCTCTTCAGAGGCTTCTGTCTCTGATAATTCCTCACCACAGATGTCCACAGAAATAGGAAATGTCCACTATTGCAATGTTTTTTTGCAGAAAAAAAATAGTCAATATATATATACAGTATATAT
>JAQMYG010000004.1:8994103-9006719 GCA_030014215.1 Clariallabes teugelsi
ATATATAAAACAGAAAAAAACAGAAAGTTAGTAGTATAACTGATTGATATTCACACATTTAGCCATGCAACCATCTTTATGTCATTAGAGCTTAAAACATGTTACCAAATATAACTTGGTTAAAATCAATAACAGAATATGAATAAGTGAGAGAAAGAGTAGGACTGCCACAATATAAATATAAAACTTGTAACAGTGTTTTCCAGATATCACGTGTCAAAAAAAGGAAGTTCTTGATATTCGTTGTGCGCAGAAACAAGGAACTAAGTCAAAATGTCATAAATTAGCTAAGAAATTATATTATATATAGAGTGGTGCCCAACACTCTGCAACCACACTGAAATTTTGGACTTTTTAGATTTAAAGGTGAAAAGAAACCAAAAGCCTTGGAGTTTTTAAATATTCTACAACAACAACAACAAAAAAACATCTACTATTTAGCATTCAGAATGTCTACATCACTAATTAAATTTTAGTACATGTGTACTGTATTTTACAAAAGACTAGATTAAACCAAGTACAAGTACAAAGCCAATGCAATGCAATCAGCAATTAACTCGAAGTACAAAAGGGCAAACTACATTGCATGAAAAGTCAATGCATTGAATCCTGTGTTCTGAAGACACAAATGTGGTTTTAATCTAAAGTGGAGAATCAGAATTAAATGCAAGCTTGTAGAATTCATGCCACCCTGAGTGCATGCTGTTATTAAGACAATGTAAAATTGATGTCGAAAGAATTTTTTCACTCAAGTTATTGCTGATAATATCAATTACTCCCCCACTCATCATCTATACGGCTTCATTCTGTATACAGGGCTTGGAGCCAGTCCCAGGAGACGTAGGGTGAGGCGGGGTACACCCTGAACAGGGTGCCAATCTACTGCAGAGCACACACACACACACATACTCATTTCGATTCATTCATTCATTCATTCATCTTCTATACCGCTTTATCCTGTGATCAGGGTCGCGCGGGGGCCTGGAGTACTCATTTAGATACTACAGGCAATTTGGGAATGGCTTTAGGAATGCCAGTTAGTCTAATCCATATGAACACAGTCTTAAGGCAGGAATCGAACCCGGCCCCTGGAGGTGCAAGGCGACAGTGCTAACAGAGCCTTTGTTTTCCGTCTGGCACAGGCCCTTCACTTTATACATTTTATACATTTAAATTAACAGGTTTAAATTTTATTTAAATACCACCAGCACAAACTGACCATTTAAACTCCAAGGACCTGTTAGTTGTGTCCAGACCTTCCTCACATGTGTAATTAGACATCTATGTTTTACTGCTTCTATTGGGTGATTTATAGTAGTTACTATATAATATGCTTCGTGATACATAATCTAATTATAATTTGGACTATACAGAGTTTATATAAACATACCTGCTTTATTAAACTCTAAATGATTACCCAATAACTTGATAGAAAAGGAACAGATCAATACAATGTAAAAGTTTCTCAAATAGGTGTGTAAAGATATAACCAGTGTAAAACCACTAGTTATGACAATCAGAATATTAAAAAAAAGACATTTCTTTATTGTTTTGAGAAACTATTTTAAATATATTTAACCAGTTTTCGATTCACAGACAAGCGCTTCTGATGTCATGATTTTTGTGGATTTAAGTGATATGTCACATAAATGTTCCCATTTGCTCTGTCATTGACACGTCTTACTAACAGAGACATTATCATCATCAAGAACCAACATTTAGTGTTTTGGAAATTACCCATGGTGTATTCAGATGAAAACAAAATGATATAAATGAGGATGGGTTTCCTGTTGAGTCTGGTTCTTCTCAAGGTTTCTTCCTATTACCATCTCAGAGAGTTTTTCCTTGCCACTGTCGCCCTCGGCTTGCTCATCAGGGACTACAGTATCTGACCATTTTGATTCATACACATTCACATTCCATACAAACTTAAATAATTCTTTTGATTGTGTAAAGCTGCTTTGCGACAATGTCAATTGTTAAAAGCGCTATACAAATAAAATTGAATTGAATTGAATTGAATATAATGTGACATGATTTTGATTCAGAGAGTGTACCACAATTTGTTTTAGGCGACTTTGTTTATTACTTTTTATTATTTAATTTTTTAAAATAACATACAGCATAATTCAGACGGTCTAACTCCAGTTCCTCTGGTGCAAATTTAGGATTTACTCATAGAGTGCAATTAAAAAGTATCCTAAATTCTTCTTCTTATTATTATTATTATTTATTTATTTATTTATTTACATATTTGTCAAACTTAAATGACTAGGATCATCAATTAAATTTTAATATTACACAAAGATAACCAGAGGAAATACAAAATGCTGATTTCAAACATACCTGGCCGTATGTCAAAAAGTAATTGCCTCCCCTCTGCTAAATTATGAATGAACTGTGATTTTTGGAAATCTGAGATAAATTTCACAAAAGAACAAAAAGGCTTGTCTCACATTTGCCAAAAAAAACAAAAACATTTATTATCCAAAATTTTATCTTAGCATCACTTTTTAGCACTCAATTTTAGCACTTTACAATTTTACCTTTACAGTTCAATCTGCTTAGTGATGCGACCAACAGTGACAGGTTTAGCTAATGATGTTCTTTAGGGTGTGATGTTACACTCCAACATATTACTAGAGGTATCATATTATTAGTCCGCATGCCAGTGGGAAGAAATGTAGTTGTTGAATGGTTCAGGTTAGAGCTGTCAGGTGGCTGATGTGTGGGAGACAGAAATTGCATGAGTTTGACTTTGTTACCTAGGGATTAATATAACAGGTACATGAGCAAGGAATAGCTGACATGAGCATAGTTTACGAAACTCATGTTACTTACTAGTAATAGTAATATTTGTGTTAATCAAAATATATTTTAAAATATATTAAAATAATATCAATAATCAAATAATAATTACTATTAATAGTGAGACACTATATCTGTTACATTCTTACCAGGTGCTGAGGTCAGATACTAGAATCACCCCAGGATTCACGCTTTAAGCACTCTCTTCACTCTCTTTAAATTTCCTGTTATTTGTATGTTAATACATATGCTTTTCTAAATGTGACATATTAGAACTTTACTTCTGTTTGGTTTGGATTTCTTTTTTATATTTCTCAGGCAGTATTTCTTTCACTTTTTGGTTGTAACTTATGTCTCTGTAACAATGTTCACAGACTGTTTTAGAACAAATGTGGGTGTGTAATATGATTTTGCTGAGCTTATATGATTTTATTCAAATGAGTGATAAATCACTCATCGCAATGTGTTGGTAACTAAAGACAAACACGAAGATATCTATTTTTTTCAACTTTGTTCTTCTGACTTGCAAATTACCACAAAAGGCTGATTTATATTTGCTGTTAACTGTATGTACGTAGGTGTATGAAAGATGACTGCCGCACATGTGCTATTATAGGTTGGTGCATCGATTGTGCATGTCTTCAGAAAGTAATGTGCTTCATGGTACAATCCCCAAGTAAATAGAATATGCACTGATGTGACACTGTGTCTGCAACTGAATAAACAGAACTAAAATCATATCTCAAATTGCATTTAAGTAATATTAAAAACCTATTGAAGAACACGGCGGCCGTGTGACTTAGTGGTTAGCACCGTTGCCTTGTACCTCCAGGTCCTGGGTTCGATTCCCATGTCGCATTTGTGTGCATGGAGTTTGCATGTTCTCCCTGTGCTTGATGGGTTTCCTCTGGGTTCTCTGGTTTTCTCCCACAGTCCAAAAACATGCAAATTAGGCTAACTGACATTTCCAAATTGCCCGTAGTGTGCGAGTGTTGACCGGAGGTCCTACCATGGTTGTACGAATGGGAATAAATACAGTGGTTACCTTTGCTCTCCATGGTCCCTAGTTGGACTGAACACACATCAGTTTTTTAACATCACTGTGCATAAAATCTTTAAATATTATAGTTGAACTTGGAAACCAGATGGAGAGAGCTGTTTTGGGATCTGACGCACCCGCTAGTATAGCCATTTTAACCAACGTGGCTTACATAACTTGCATGTGCACGTGTATATGTGGTGAAAGTGAAATATATTTTAAAAGGCTAGTTGAATTCATCACAAAATACCAGTGTAACTGTGTAAGCAAGGTTCCCGATGATGTCAAAGTAGCACACAACTGACAAATTTGCACCAGAATTATATATAAACCAAATGCTTGTATATTTATATTTAATTTAATCCAAATCTACACACTCACTCACTCACTGTCTATACCTCTTTATCCTGTATTGGGGTCATGGGGGACCTGAAGCCTATCACAAGAGACTTAGGGTACGAGACGGGGAACACCCTGGATGGGATGCCAATCCACTGCAGGGCGCGTGCACATAGCCACACTCACACACTACGGGCAATTTGGGAACGCCAATGAGCTTAATCTGCATGTCTTTCGACTGTGGGAGGAAACCAGATTAGCACTGGGAGAACACGTCAATTCCATGCAGACATGATTTTTCAATATAAACAAAATGACACATGAAGTGTTTTTGGGACTGTAAAGATATTTGGTGTAAACATATATCAGTTACAGTATTGCCTAAGATTAATTTATGTAATTTTTCAGACTGCTGTCCTATGTGAATTCTTATTTGATTAAAAAGTGTTTGATGCCACTTCATCTCTCTTTTTTTTTTTGCAGAATCTGTTACTGGTAGTTTGCATCTCTTTCTTTTCCACTTTATCTCAGCCATGTTTCTTCCTCAAATATTATAATGAGCACTAGTCATGTAACTAAGTATGCCATTCCTAAAGTTCGGAAATGTTCGTGAACATATTAAAAATGTGCATTTATTTGCAAGTCAGCTGATTTAATTTTACTGCCGCATAGTTAATGAGCCTAGACCTGACCAACTGAAGCAACGCCAGAGGCTTGTACAGTGTTCATCGATTTATGCGCTTCCCTTCTTACCCTGATGCACCCATCTCTCTGGAACAGAGTCAGTCATAACTCATCAGTCCACGTGACCTTTTTTTCACTGCTTTAAGGTTTTATAACATTATGTGAACTTTCCCATGCCTCTATCCTCATAAAACAACCCCCTCATTGTGCTTCCTGATTCCTTATATGGTAATGCTTCCTATAGCCCATGTCCAGACTAATATACATACAAATAGCTTGTGTCTGGTGGAATCCTTTTGTAGAACCAGAAAATGCTAATATGTTTCCTATCGTCTGTCTGCCACCGGGTCTCTCCGGGACACATGGCACCTGGACGAAAGCTTAAATATGCTCTCTTTGCTGATAATGAACAGAGAACTTCAGACACATTATGCATGTGTGTGTGTGTGTGTGTGTGTGTCCCTTTCCTCCAGTTTTGGCCCAGCCGGTAAGCGTATCGAGGTGTGGCGGACAAATCAAGCAATAATTCTTCTTTTTGTCTTTCATCTTAAAACTTTCATCTTTCATCTTAAAACTTAACAATTCAGGCAAACTTTTATCTGCTCCCAGTCCAATCTTTATGCTCCCCAGCAAATTCAAGCCTTTTTTCCTGATACATCTCATTATTAAATAGTTGTTTTTTGGTCACAAGGCTATTTAGTCCCAAACCTGTGAGTTTTCATCACATTGTGTGTTTATGGAAATGCTCTTTCTTTCACCATTAAATATAGTTACAGTTTAATGTTTATTTTTTACGGTGCAACTTTTCCAAGTATTTGAGTGATCTCTATTCATGATATTTTTCCCAACCACATTTCTTCCACAGAGTTGACGGTCCTCCACTATGCTTACAGGTGCTAACCCGGTTCCAGTAATTTCAAATCTCCTTCGTTATTTTCTTTGTTTGATGTTGCCCAATAATTTAAACCCTTCGGAAAATGTTTTATCATAGAGCGTATAAGGAAAATACTGTACATCTTTAACTTTCGCCTCAAGCTTGATCTTCTTCTTCTTTCTGCTGCTTAGAGTCTCCATTTAACTCTGTCTACCACATCTTCCTTTGTCACTCCAACCTCCTGTTTGTCCTCCCTCACCACATTTATAAACCTCTTCTTGGACCTTCCTCTTCTATTCCTGCCTGGCAGATCCATCTTTAACATTCTCCTCCTGATATACCCCTCATCCCTCCTCTGCACATGTCCAAACCGCCTTAATCTGGCTTCTCTAACTTTGTCCCCAATCTGTATTTCCTGCACTGTCCCTTTCTACTCTATACCCATTCCTAATCCTGCCCATTCTTGTCTCTTCCAAAGCAAATCAAAGCACCTCCAGCTTTGCTCCTTGTCTTTCTGTCAGTGGCAACGTCTCCAAACCGTACAACATTGCTGGTCTCACTATGTCTTTCCCTTTAATCCTAACCCTAACCCTAAGAATTTTTTACCTTAAGAATTGAACTGTTGCAAGAAATTTGGCTCGGCATGTGAAGCATTTTTGCGAAGTGAGTTTATGTACTGTATGTTTTTGCATTTTGTGTAAGATTTATTGTAGACATAGCACTGTGCGTCCCAAGAATGTTAGGAAGGACGGTAGCAAGAAGAAAAAGGAGCCACTTTCAGTGTCTTTTTTTTTTTTTTAAGCATCCAGTGCCAAGAGGAATAAAAAATTATGGTTCAGTGAGGTTTAATGTCTATTTATTTCATATTTCACTTTTTTATTCTCACTATTTACATGTCTTTTCAAAATCTTTTGACTGTTTTTATATGCACAAATGTGACTATAGTGTTGGAAATTGGTAATATTGATCATCTTTTTTGGGTGGCTGGAATGGCATATCTACATTTATGTTATTTCCTATGGGAAAATGAGTTCCATAAGATAAAATTTTCACTTTACGAATTTGCTTCTGGAACAGATTAAATTCGTATGCTGAGGTACCACTGTAGCTTTCTGTCACAGATCACTCTCTCATTCTACCACACCCTCCATTCCTTTGTACAACTGACCCTAAATATTGTATTTCAAAACTCCTCGACCTCAGACTTGATCTGTGACTTTTATACTGTTTATATAATAGCGCTTGCGCGCCCCCTGGTGGACGTACGTCGGAAGCAGTGGCCGTTCGGCCTCGGGTTTTTATGTTTTATGTTTACGGAAACAGCCGAAGCGGAACTCGGGCTCGCCGGAAGATCCGGGTGCTGCTCGGATTAGAACATAAACAGCAATGGCGGAGGCAGCGGCGGCGGCAGCGTCTACGGCGGCTCCGGCAACAACAACGGGAGGCTGGACGAAGCACGTTACCTGCAGGTTAGTTTACATTTCACTGGGAGGCGAGCCGGCGTGTGTTTTAAGACGGCTTTGTGTGTTTTTGGGGTGAACGGGTCATCTTTGAGCCGCTAAAGGACGTTAGTGAGCGCGAGCTCCTGCGGCGGTTGAGTGACCGTTAACGGTCGCTCGGTGTGTGTTTGTTGTGATCCGCGAAAGCGCGCAGTAAACACGCCGTGCACCCACTGACCCCACACATACTGAGACTTCTCTCGGATTTGGGACGGAAACACACTCGACTGCCTCCACTTTCACTATCAGTTTGAGTGTCAGACATGTTTACAGGGCTGTGTTTGTGTCCTGACCGGGCTGGTGGTCGGTGTAATTAGCGGCTCTGTTCGGTTCTGTTCAGTTCAGACTGACTGACCCTCGGTAAGTTCATTACAGCCTTCAGCAAGGCGCCATTGTTCAGACAGTGGACAGACAACAATGGACACAGTGAGCTTTCCAAAGAAATGACAGCTTGTTTTAAAGCTCGTTGTTATTATATCTAGTTGAAGTATTGACCTTGTAAAGGTATACTTATACATTCAAATAGTCAATATTGATCCAGCATCCCTGTCTCGTCCCTGTCTCATGTGAACCCCAGCTTCAGTAACAGCCAAGGACACTGCACTGAATGAGCATTATTCTCACGTTTACAATATATGTTTATTTATTTATTTATTTTAAATGACTAATTGTGCTGGGTGTGTTTGTTAAAAACTGAATAGTTCTTCTTCTTCTTCATTATTTAATGGCAGTTTCTTACATCCAAAAATGTGACATCTCATTCAGTGCAGTGTCCTTGCCTTTTACTATAGCTGGTGTTCACATTACCATGTTGAAGGGACACAGGACACAAGGGACACACAATTTTTATGCCTTAAAGACAGGGATGAGACATGAATGCCGCCTTTCATTCTCCTTCATCTTCCCGGCCTCTTAAGCCGATTTTCCTGACCAGCCTTCCTTAAAACGTCTAATGCATCGTTCCTCTGTCTTGTCTTTGACTTGTTCTATGTCCTGAACTCTTCAACACACTGTGATAATACTGTGATGAAACAGTCGTGATGCTGTGATGTAATCGTGAGTTTCCAGAACACTAGAAATCTGATCTTGTCACATCACAGATCAGACACAGCAGTTAAGTGACATAAGCTAAAATGGTCAGATTGAAGATATTTCCACCACATGGCCAATAAATGTTATTAAATATTGCAGTCGACTATTTATTATAATAATAATAATAAATTTTTTGTAGTTTCACAGGAAACGATATTGCATTATGGTGTTGCAGTGACTGTTGTTATTGATGGCTAGCGACAAAGTTCTGCTGGTGTCAGTGATCTTGGACAGCTAAGAATCCTCACAGCATGTTTACTATCATAGATGGATGGATAGATATGTGTGGGAGAATGTTAGGGGAAGTTTTTTTAAAAATTTTTTTATTTTATAGTATATTGTTTTATATTTTGCAGTGTGTATGATTTTTTTTGTGTGTATGTGTGTGTATGTATGTATATGTGTGTGTGTGTGTGTGTGTATATATATATATATATATATATACACACACACACACCAGGTCCATGTGGTGTACACAGGCGACTTTACTCTATTGTTATAAAGACCCATTCTCAGGAACTTCATTATCATACAGCACCATAGGGTAAGCAGCCCAACTGGGGGTCCACCCGGCCATTAAACACATTGTGTCCCCCGCAAATGGTACTCTGCTTATTATACATTTCAAAGAGGCTCAAGAGTGTAAAAAAAAAAAAAAAACCTGCATGCATTATGCAGTGCATTCATCATCAAGTCTCCTGTGCTCGCCACCTTGTCTACTGATTCCCAAGTTTTTTGTTTTTCCTTTCTGTATATCGTGTGTTTGTCTTTTACACAATAACCCCCTTTTTTTACTTTCACTAACTAAGATTAATTATTTATAGCGAGGTGAATTAAGTTTGACAGCCAGTTTAAATTGAACTCAGATCGTTAATTAAATGTGTTGGAGTGAAATATTTAAATTGTTACCCTTTGACTTCAATTGTTCCTGTGCCTGGTCATAGGAAAGCAGAGGACAAAGATTAACTCACTTTATATTTTAGTCCTGAACATCCTCATAGTATCTTCATGGTGTAGTCAGAGATGGGGAACATGAGTTATGGCATGGCCTCTCATATAGGATTTTTATTTTTAATTTTTCCTTGCGATAATCTCATGCAGTGTGTAACAAAGTGGTAAAAATATGCTCAGTGTGTTTATGTATCAACAATTCCTCAAATATGGTATCTCGCGTTTGATTTCAAGGTATTTCATGCACGGTCTTTGCAAAGAAGGGGACAACTGTCGATACTCGCATGACCAAAGCAGCAGCAGCAGCAGTAGCAGCAAGTCAGCCATGATCTGCAAGTTCTTTCAGAAAGGATGCTGCGCGTTTGGAGACCGCTGCAGGTGAGATCTCCTCTCATTTAGACCAGTGTGTCGAGCCTGCTTGCTTGTTTGTTTGTTTTTCATATATTTAGCATATAATTTGTAGTACGGAATTGTGTTATCTTGTTGAAGATAAGAAAAAACGGGCATTAATGAACGTGTTGTTGCTTCTCTGGTAAGGTTATGTGTGCTCTTCTGTGACACTTGAGGCACTTTTTACTCTCAGAATGTGTTTTGAGGATAAGTGGATTGTCTGTAGCACTAGGAAACAGAATTAGCGGTGAAGGATTGTGATTTTTATTTATTTGTTTACAATGGCGAAATCATATCCCCACAAATTAGTTTTTTTGGTTTTATTACTCAGTTTTATGCCTTTTAAATAAAATTTTAATCGTTCAAAGTGTCCAGTTAATAATTCCAGCTTGAACCTGGTGTTTTCTTTTGATGTAATTAAATGCTCAATGGTTGTTGCACATGTTTGTATACTAAGCCTAATATTTGACATGGCCTAATGCTAGTTAGTACTGATATGGTTTATGGAATTTATTTTACGGATAAACAGGTCAAATGTCAGAGATCCTCTGCTGTCTACCCTGCTCTAAATGTAGCTTCTCTTTTACCTAGCGATTATCTTTTATTTCTGTGTGTGGGCTATCTGTTTTGGATGACTGTTTAGTCCAGACGATAGTTAATATCTTGGAACGTTCAGTGATTCTGACCTTGGTTGCCAGCAGTACATTGCTTAGATACATCATGCACCGGCTGTTTATCATCAAAACTAACTCAGTCTTGGTCAAGCGGATGGATGTTTAATTAATTCTCAATGATACAGTTTGGGCTACAGATGTTTCTAATGTCTAGATCTTCATACCTGATGGAGGTACATTTGTTCAGTGAATAAATGAATTGTCATATGGCCACATTGAAGCCAGACTGATAGCTGTAGTGTGAGAGTAGAGCTGCGAGCCAGACACTGTCGGTTTTGTTTGCGTCTTTTCTGTCTGCGGTCAAGTGCATCCCCATAGTAACTGCTGCAGCAAGGGAATGCCTTTGTGTGCAACGGCCTGCTCGGTGACAGCGTCATGTGACGTCAGCCCTTTCTCTATCTCTCGTACGTGCCCCCTCCCCTCCTCTTCCTCCTCCCCCTCCTCCTCCTTCTTCTTGAGGTCTTGGAGTTTGTGTTTGGGCTCTGTGCAGATAGCATCGTCTGGATGTTTGTGACAGGGCTTTGTTGTCATGGTAGGTATGCAGGCGTTTCTCCACCAGGCTGTGTAAGATGCACATGCAGTGGGAGGAAGTTCACTGGCTTTCATTAAAGGCCCATAGAAACCTTGCATGCATTAATTCATTACGAATTAAGTCTGCTTTTACATTGTCTTTTGTCTTTTTTTTTTTTTTTTTTTCCACCCCTTTCGGTGTCTCTCACCCCTCCACTCCTCTTCCACTTTAAACCCTGGAGGCCAGAGCATACTGCAGTCTGCACCAGAATTACATAACCCCAATGTGTTCGCGCATCCTTTCCATCTCCGTTCATGTTCATGTTCACACCCTCCCCTCTCATCAGCAATGCTGCTGGGTTCATACAGTTTAACACCACCTTGATGCCTTTATTAACACAGCTTCTTTTATTCATTTTTTATTATTATTATTATGTTTTTCCTCTCTCACAATCAGTTAGCATTTCATAAAAAATTGAGGGTAATGTTGTGTTCTAAGAGGAAGCATTGTGTGTTTTCATTTCGTTGGTTAGGTCGATGGTGGTGTTATCAGCTTGCATGTTCATAATGTCACTTCCTCTTAGCCTGCATTTAGTTGATAGTTGCATGTAAAAGCTTTTTATCTCCTTAATTTAGAAGAGAATGCCACCACAGCTTTCTAGGAACTCGTACACCATTTTTTTTGACTGAGTGAGTACATGTTTATCAGTATAGATGGCCTGCTAGGTTTTAATGTTTTATTGTCTTCATTAGATCAACCACTCTGTCAGTGATCAATAGTTCCTGTTCAGCAAGGACGATGTTCTGCTCAGGTTTTTTTTTTTTTTTTGGTCCCTGTATTGACATTAAACATTTTGTTCTTGCAATAGACAGAGTTTGCTACAGCATTGTTTTCTCCAAGAGATCTCATAATGAGGTTTAAGATTTTACCTAAAAGTGCTAACACTGCAAAAAAAAAAAAAAAAGAATGATCCTATTTGCAGACTTCTGTCTAACCCCTGCATTATTAGTAGCTTTTCATTTTTTTTCCTTTTCTTTCTTCCCTCCATAGTGTTGCCTAGTTACTGCAGTATGATGTTCCATGTCATTGTGAGCTTGTGAGAACGTTTCTTCCTCCAGCTGTTGTGCTACTAAATTTGAACGCCTCTAATACCCCTTCTGCACCGAACAGCACATCACCACAGCACATCCAAACTCAGGGCTATGCAAAATATTGGCTATATTCTGCTCTCTCTCTCTCTCTCTCTCTCTCTCTCTCTCTGAGTTAAAGATAACTTGCTAGCGCAGGAAACAGAAGATGATTTTAAAGGAAGTGTAGACACCTAAACATGAGCATGGTAATGCTTTAGTCTTTGGTGAATATCAGGGACGGGAATTGCCAAGAACCACACAATACGATATTTACGATCACAATACAAATACCTAGGTGCCGATTCGATTTGTACTGCACTTCTATAAGTATCAAGATTTAATAATTATCCCAGGCTATTATTCTGATTTTGTTACATAAAATTATTTGTTCCTACCACACAGTACACTGTTTTGCAAACTCCACCTACAGGATTATATCGCAAGCATATATTTAAATGTGTATATATAAATATAAATTAAATTCATATTTTATATATACTGTATATACAGTGTGTGTGTATATATACACACACACACACACACACACACACACACACACACACACACACACGTCAGTGTATATATATATATATATATATATATATATATATATATATAAAATAAA
>JAQMYG010000004.1:9112661-9126773 GCA_030014215.1 Clariallabes teugelsi
CGCATTAGTGGGTGCTCCGTCTATGTTACAATTTCATAGTGAATCTTTAATATGGTAGGATTTTGTACAGTATTTGATAACATGATGTGATATCAATATTCTGGTAAAACACCATAGATATCCTTTTCTGGGATTAAAGTGGGACATCATCCATTCATTCATTTAAAATTACCTTTAAATAACAGTTATGGCGCATTAGTGGGTGCTCCGTCTATGTTACAATTTCATAGTGAATCTTTAATATGGTAGGATTTTGTACAGTATTTGACTAATTTCATTGTTTTGCAAGTTTGTAAATCTGTGACTAAACCATAGGTTTTAGTAAATCTAAAGATATTCCTAGAAATATAGTTCTAGGAAACTTTAATGTAAACTTTTTTTCACTATAGCAAAATAAAGATATGATAAAATGTTCATTGTTCTGGAAATCCTGATATTACGTAGTACAACTTCTTTATACAATTAACTCGGGCTTCTCTGATATTTGGATATTTCTTGATAAACTTGTTACATTTAACATTTTTCCATTTATGTTTTTTTTTTCCACTAATATACACAGAAACTTCTATAAGAATATTAAAAGTATACTTATATTAACTTAAACACCTTCTCTTTTACATTGAACTTTCAACTTTATAGAACATAGATATAGCAGGGACTGATGTATGGTCGCATCTTCAACCAAATGACGATGGGTTCCCCGTTGAGTCTGGTTCCTCTCAAGGTTCCTCCCTCTCATCATCTCAGGGAGTTTTTCCTTCCCACCGTCACCCCAGCTCACTTCTCAAGGACAAACTGATGATTATAATTTAGACTTATATTTTTCAAATTTATATATTCCATATATTCCATTTTTTGTAAAATCTGTAAATCGTCTTTTACGACAATGACTCATGTTCAAAGTGCTGTACAAAAAAAAGGAATTAAATAGGAACTTGTATTACTGTTAGTATGCCATGTTTTTGCTCTAGGACATTAACCCAGACTACTTCTAATATTTATCAATTTTATAATTACGCAATTTTTAACATTATTGTTTCACAAGCAATTTGTTAGAAAAGAACTATATATGGTGACACAAACCATGTTCTCACCTCACGTATTTGGTCATACTACCTTCCCCGGCCTATAAGAATTTATGGCCCAAGTCGTCTCCGCTTGTGTCATATTGCTGGAAAGTCAATACGGGATCTCTCTGCAATATGACGCAACGCGACAGCGAGCTGTGCTAAACTGAAGAAGAGGACTGGAGGTCACTCGTGAAGTGAAGATCGGGAAAAGTAGTTTTGCTAAGCGATCACTCTCTTAATCTATCCGTTCAGGGGGGCGCTGTGACCTTGAAGTGCATTGACAACTGACATTGATTTCTGCTCTGAGTGCTTCTCTCTGCCTCTTTTTCTTCTCCTTCTCGCCCTCCATCAGATCGAGACAGGAGCAGTCCTCTTCCATTTGCAGTCTACCGATGGCTGGGCCAGACAAACGGGTGCCAAAGTGGCTTTTAAAGGGACAATCATGGCAGTACACATGGGATGGAGAGACTAATGCGGTCTGCTATGCAAGAGTTCGAGGAAATTGACTATCGTCATCATCGTTTCCTTTTCTTAGCTTTCCTGATACTTCTTATGGTAGAATACAGAGACCCTTAAATTGTAAAACGTACTGTACTCCTCTTATGCCGCGTACATTTTTAATTAATATATTACAACTATTGAAATCTACTGAGGTCATCAGATTCTAAGATTCTGACTTCTTATTGTAGCAATAACTTCGTTTTTCTTCGTGTATCATGTTGTAGTAATAAACATTACAGGCATTATCAGCCACGAACGCTCTTATTAGGACTGAAGGGTTTGTGTGTGTGTGTATGTGTGTGTGTGTGCGGGGAGCAACGGAAATCTAATTAAAGAAGCAGCTTTTAAAAAAAAAAAAAAAAAAAAGGAAAAAAAAAAAGGGAATGGCCTAATGAGCATTATTAAAGCACATTCCAAATAATGTAGGAGAAACTTGCTCATTTATCCACCCTGTCCCACTCATTAACACCAAAGCAAAGAAAAGATAACGAGACAATAACATAATCTGAGCCATATTTATAACAGTTCAGATATTCTAATGAAGAGGCACGGCATGTTAGAAAGCACGGCTGGCCTAGTTATCACCGCGCACACCCCGCCGCGCTAATGCCTTTGTAGTATGTAGATGAAATAAGCTTCATGTTTTTAGTCCCCCACCCCCCCTCTCCTCACCACCTCCCTGAACAGACATGGGTCATTCCATACTTACACACATGTCAGCGCAGAAGAAGAGAGGAAATATCTGTCTAATTATTTCCCTTTAAATACATGCATTAAGGATTAAAATTCCTAATTAAGAGACAACAGAAACTGTCAGGCTTCTACACGGGTTATTGAGCACTGCACAGGCGTTTGCATAATTACGTCGTTTTAATAGCATGCTAGTATGAGCAAGACGCTTTGAGGTGGCAAAAGACTGTGCGAGCCTCGCGACTACACTTGCCAAAACTCGGCAATTAAACGGTAATCGGGAAAGAAAACAGAGTGAGCATTGTCCAAGTGAAAATCAAGAGTTTTACATACTTTGGGATGTAAAGGCTCAGTTAGCTTGAAGTGAAGATAAAGTAAGAAAGACAGAAAGAATGAAAAGGAAGAAAGAAATATGATGGAATGAACAGAAAGCAAAGCAAAATTAAAAAAAGAAAGAAAAAGAAACAAATATTGAAGGTAACTAGATAATAATTACCCAATTACCCCAATATTAAGCATGAAGTGCCCATTAATAACAATTTCACACAATTGTTTTACAACATGTAAACAATTTCCCTCACAGATCAATAAAGTATTTAATTTATCCAAGCCCAATGAGATAAGTAATACCTCTTTAATCTTAATTTCATACCAGAAGAAAGAAAAAAATCAAGAAATGAACAAATTTGATTACTTCAGTGCTTTCAAGATTTTTTTCCCCCTTAACAGCTTCCAAGAACCAGTTATCAAAAGCATTCAAAAGCAGAGGTCAACATACAAAAGTCGATAAGTTGAATGTAATGTTATATTTACAGGATCAATAGCGGTGGCGAGAGTAAATGCATGAAATATAAAGCTCTTTAATGAGTGTAGCACTGTTGCTTTAGAAGATCTTTAAACTTCTTTGTGTGTGTAGACACGAAGAAAAAAATGAGGACGGCTGAGGTTTGGACAGATAATCACTGTATGCAGGAAATAAAACATGATTGGGCACGAAAATCCTAAGGAACAATTTGGTGTGATGCCAAATCGTAAGGCTGTGTAAGGGTTATTGTTATTGTTCTGGTCGTATTTAAAAATAGAAAATAGCTGTACCTTTCATTTTTATATACACAGTGCATATTGTGTAAAACCTGTTTTTTGTCTCATTCAAAAATTGAAACTCTTGTATATTCTGTATTCATTACACATCAAATGAACTTCTTAAAGCCTATTTTTGTAATTAAATACCTTGACATAGTATTAGAATTTTCTACAATCAATTACAATTTTCAAATTATCAAAAATGTCCAACTTCTCAAAAACTATGTTAATTTATGCACAAATTTAGCACAAGTTACTGCAACACTGTGGCACTGCTGAGGGGTTAGTGAAAACCAGGTTTGATAGATGTCAGATGTGTTGGCTGGCCAATCAAGCATCTAACAATAAGTCAATTAATCAATCAATCAAATAGTAATCTCATGGTTAGCAAACCAGTCAGTGGTAGTTTTGGCCTGTAGGTAGGGACCAAGTCCTCCATCGGCATCTCTAGGAAGCTTGTCAGCAGATCATCACTGTGGAAACTTCACACTGGACTTCAAACAACTTGGATCCTGTGCTTCGTTTTGCAAACGTAAAATTAACTTTCATCTGAAAAGAGACCACTGAGCAACCGTCCAGTTTTTTGTTCCCGAGTTGAGATATGATACTCCTGACATCGTCTGTGGTTCAGGAGTGGATTGATACTAGGAATGCAACAGTTGTAGCCCATTTCGTGAAGATGTCATATCCGCTGGCTCTTGATACACTTACTCCAGGCTCTCCCAAGTTCTTGAATCGGCTTTGCTTGACAGTGTAGTCATTCCTGTTGCTTGAGCACATTTTCCTATCATACTTTCCCTTTCAGCAACCTTTCAGTGAACATGCTTCAATAAAGTGGAGTACCGCAGGTCACAGTATTTATCCTGTGTGTACAGGATAATTTGCTCAAACATGAAACTAAATAGTCCAACATTTGAGATACTGGATTTTTGATTTTCATGAGCTCTACGCTGCAATCATCAAATTGAAAACAAAAGGCCTGAAATATATCAATTTGCATGTAATGAATGTAATGAATCTATATAAATGAAAGAATGGTTTTGTCTGTACATTGGGCAGACCTCGCTCTTTCAATTAGATCATTATGTTTCATACATTGGAGGACCTGACACCAGTCTTGGAAAAATTTCTGTCTGTATGTCCGTATTGCTGCATGCCAATCCTTCGATATTTGTCTGAAGCTAAAGAAATTAAAATGTTGAGTAGATGGAACATTATGGGCAGTTTTGTGCTAGATTACCTCACAGCGCAAAGCGCCCAAATCCTCACGAAACACAAGCAAACACGCGACACAGCATGGCTCACTACAAAAAACACGTCGGAAACTGAATCTTCAAAGATGTATGGATAGATCACTGCATGTCAATTCTTCCTGCAGGAAGTTTAAAAGCAGTTTGTTTCATATGTTCTGAAACCGTATTGCTAATAATCACAGACCATGTTATTTCTTTGTATTAATAAGTCATGCAGAGTGTTCTGCTGTATAGAAAATAGGCAGACATGTATGTGGGCTTCAACCTGAAATAATAATATCACTGAAATTTATTTACATTAAACCTGATCAGCTTATTATTAGTTAACTCCTAATAGAAAACCTCACTTTTTCTCTTGGTAACATTTTATATATAAACTGCAAAATTGTAAAGTTGGTGTGTCTGTACTTTGAAGATATTTGCAACAAAATTTCATTTGGGGGACGCAAGATGAGTAACAAATTTTTGTCTGTCTGTCTGTCTGTCTGTCTGTCTGTTTGTGCACGCATCACATAGAAACTACAAAATACATTTTAATGTGGTTTTCAAATGTGCATTTGGCCGAGTTTGAGGTAACATATAGGCTTTGTTTCATTTCACTGGAAGAGAAGATATGCTATTTTAAAATTCAAATGGAAAACACACAAATAAAAATCTTTTAAAAATTATTTCAAAATTCAACAGATAGCGTGGTACATTTTTTTTAATTGCGCTTATGAGTGTGCAGTTAATAAACACAATCTCGCACCTTCAATCAGCCCACTTCACAGTAAATAAACTTTTACATGAATTTCATGAAAATTTTTTTAGTTCATTCCAAAATGTAACCGATGGAGTTGTACATTTTTTAAATCGCACTTATGAGTGGACAATTAAGTGCGATTTAAAAAACTTATGAGTGAACACATTCTTTTTTTTCTTTCTTTCTTTTTTAATCACTTTAAAACAAAAAAAAAATTAATAAAAAATAAAAAAAATAAAACTCCAATGAAGTAGCGGTTGCTGCTTAAATAATAAAGTTTTACAATAGGCTTATATATAAAAAAAAAAAAAACTGTTATTCGTATTACAGCTGACTGGACTGTAAATTGTAGGTTAAACCAACACTGTAGTACGGACAAAAAAAAAAAAAGACTATTAATGTCAGTCATTTATGGCAAAATAGTGTCCTTATTGATCTCCAAGAAAAAGAAGAGAATATGCAGTGTTAAAAACAAACAAACAAACAACTAAAAAAAAAAAAAAAAAAAAAAGTGTGTATAAAATGTATAGTTTATATAAAACAAGCAATTTCACTTTAAAATGTGATTTCACAAGGTTATACAAAACTTAATGTAAATAGGTATCTATACCACTAGTTTGGATTTCATAGCGCGAGCGTGATATACTCATGTAGTAATAACTGGTATTAAATAACGTTATAAAATCCTGTGCAGCAAGATGGTGCAGTGGGTAACACCGCCGCCTCATTATTCCAGAGTCCTGGGTTTGATCCTGAGCTTAGGTGAGAGCACAAAGCTCCATTATACTCCAGAATTTTAATGAAATCATGCTGGCTGAACAAAAACAAACTGTGATAATGCAATGCAATTGATTCACATAGAACCAACATAGAGTACACATTTGATTTCAAATTTTTTTTTTTTTTTTGTGTATGCATGCGTGTATAGACTGTTAAAGCAAAGTGGTGTCTCGATAGAAAAACACCGATGTACAACATAACCCAGGGTTAAAACATGAACAATTACTTTCACCTTAAAAAGGAATTCAATCACGCTTTCTTTCAACTTTAATTGGAAAACTCGCTAAAAGCCTTGTGACCTGAAAGCATTATTTTTATATTTCACAAAGACTGGAAGGAACGTTAAGGGGTGTCTATCTTGGATGCGACATAAGACATAATGGTGTTGAATTCTATTAGCAAATAGTGCCACCTACTATTTTCTTTTCCACAAATCTGTTCATATAAAAGTAATGTAATGTCGCTCAGACAGTCTGACCTGCTCGGTGCTCTCAAATAAGAGGGGGAAAGGTTAACAATTTCACAAATCATATTTTTATACAGGCCTTTTTATTTCAAACACTTGCCAAAGATCTTGCATGTGGTATGGGTCATGGTCACATGACAGGAAAAAAAAGCAGATGAAGAGAGGATGGAAGAATAGAGATCAGGCTGTGAATAGAAACAGGATGAGAAAGAGAGGAATGGTTTCGCCTTTTGCTAGTCTTGAGTAGCGCAAAGGGTTCATTTGCTGAATTGTGTGTCATGTGTCATCAAAAACACTATTCAGGGACTGATATCAAGTAGTTTGGCAGGAATTTAGAAGAATTTTATCTTTCGCTAGCAAGAGATTGCGTCCACTATAAAATACAACATAGCGCAATTGTGCTGCCGTTTAATGAAATACCGGATAAAATGCATCGATATTCCAAGCTTTGAGGAAAGAAATCGTATTTTTCTATACAGGCGTACTTCACCACAGCAGATGGAGGTGTCAAAATAGAAAAAGTGCTCATATAACATTATATAAGGCAGAAAAGACACATAGTTACACAAGTGGAAGAAATTTAAAGGTATAATTATCTCCATTGCAACGCTGACATCGTGTCTGCTTCCTTCACGTTTCGAAACTATATTTACAAAGCCGGAGTGACATGAAAGCCTAATTAAGATCGACTTGAGCAGCTTGATAAAGCAATGTCACATCATTTTCACTGGCTCTTAAGCATGTTTCAGCCCATTTCGCACCCTGTTACACTAATTAGCAGCTGAGACCACGACCGCATGAAATTACATCCAACAAAATCGTCTGCTTAACAAAGGCGAATTTGACAGTTCTTGGACAGTCTAGAGACTGGTGTGAGCGGGACATCAAACAATAATTATGTACGTTATCATAAGCCTTTCCTCTGTATACGGAGGTGCGCGTTTTTACGGCGACTTCGCCAAAGTAACCGAACAGAAAAAGGGACGACTCAAGCATGGAAAGCGTAACCTGGTGGTGACAGCTTTTCTGCACTGCTACAAGTGAGTCCCAACAAATTTCCCCTACAATTTTTTATTTTTTTTTGCTTCCCCTATCCCGTACGGACGCAGTCAGATGTAGGAAAGAGAGTGTTGAGTGATTTGACAGCCAACGAGAAGACTTTTGTCACATCAAAGGAAGCAGACTGGCCAGTGTCAGGAGACACTGATGCATAACCAAAATGCATTACGTTCACTTCAGAAAATGACTACATATCCATGTTGCCATCTTGTACGAGCTGTCGAACGGCCGTAATCTCTCCGCAAAAGCAGATGGTTTAAAATGCACTGTGCTGGCGAACAATTCATTTCATTTGCACGTAATATGGAATTCAATGCCTGAGTTACTCTGACATCTGATGAGTCAAAACTTTCTGAGCCAATCTTAGTCAATACTTTAAGAGCTTGGAATAAAAAGTATGTTCCACAGAACCAAAGCATTTGTAACCAGAAAGAACACACAGACATATACATACTCACCGATGAGCCATAACATAAAAACCACCTGCTAAATATTGTGTAAGCGCTGAAAGTGTGCTGAATCTTGCTAAAATGTCAACCATGATTTTTTTTTCTCCATGGGAACCGAGATCATGATTCTTTCACATGATTCTCATTTTTTTTTTTTTGTAAACATTTAAATATTTTTTAAAAATCACAATTTTTCCTTATTTTGGAGCTTTAAAAGAAAATTAAAAATAATAAATAAAAGTGACTAATAAATAGCAACTGTGCTTTTTGGCCACTCCGACAACTACAGTACTTCATCGCATGTGTTAGTTCATATTATTATTATTTATATCAGCATAACATACTGTAAATATCATGGAGTTTGTTAGGTAGTCTGCAATTAAGTTGCCAATATTTAACTTATTGCCGTCATATGCAAGTTAGTACTCAAACTGTTGAAACTGAGGTTCTGTATAACAGCTAGAATCAAAGCGCAAGGTTGTACAGTTACTGTTATTTTACAGTAACCGTACAACACTGGTAGAATTTTACTAGCATGTCCCTATTTGGACAGTAATATGTATTTTTTTATTTTTAAGTTTGCATGTATGTGCATGTACAGCTTGAGACATTTTTCCTTACTCAAATTAAAATATTAATATAAACTAACGTACAGTGAAACCTTGGATTGAGAGTAACTTTGCGACCATTTTTGCAAGACGAGCAACATTTAAAAAATTAATTTTAAGTTAATAAACGAGCGAGGTCTTGATGTACAAGTAGTACGTATGCGCTTTGTCTGCCAAGCGTCATGTGATCACAACTGAGCCAATGGTTCTTCTCTTTCGCGCTGTGGGATTGTGGGTAATCATCTCCCATGCGCAGTCTCAGTGCACATATAGTTAACATCCGTGTACGCGTGTACTGTTTACTATAACATTGTGAATAAAGCATTTTATTTATTTTTTGTCCAAGTGTAGAGACCGCTCTTTAGTAACTGTACTACAACAACGGTCTTCGTGAAGAAAGAAGTTAAAAAGGCTGTAGCAGTGCGAGAGACGAATCTGTTTAGAGAAGTGATTCTGTTAGTGTGTGTGTGTGTGTGTGAGAGAGAAAGTCATCCTACACAGTAGCCCCCCCAATTCCTGCTTCCTCCCTCGTCTAACATCAGTTCTTTTCAAAGGTAAAGTGCAAATTATTTTCATATGAATATTTTTGGGCCGTCGAACAAATTATCTGAGTTTACATTATTTCTTTCCGGAAAATTAACTTTAGTATACACGCTTCCAGGACGAATGATGTTTGCAATCCAAGGTTTAACTGTTAATACTAGTTTCTAGCCTCTGATTGGCTGAAATTAAACGAGCAAGCGCTGTGATATTGATCGCACGCAGAAGAGAGAGACAGAGAGAGAGGAATTACAATTTGAACGCACGCAAGTGATTATAAAATAAAATCTGACCGCAAAACCCAGATGTTAGCGCCCAGTTTTTTGGACAAAAAAAACAACAGCAAAGTCCTTAAACTCCACCAACTAAACTGACAGAGGAATGCTGTAAATGAGGAAGAGAGATAGGAGAAGTGATTTCAATTGGATGACTGAATCATTCTTTAATCTCTGGCCTGATTGGTGAATTAATAGTGTTTTGTGTTACATATACTTTGGCATCTGGGATTGCCGTCAAGCTAATAAATGCACATGTGAATGCAGCGTGATCCGAATGCTTTATTAATCCTGCTGGATTAATCCTGCAGGATTAGACTTGTTTGTCCAGCACATCTCACAGACGCTGAATCAGATCGAGATCTAGAGAATTTGAAGGCCAAATCAACACACTGGACACTTTATCACGTTCCTTAAAACTATTCTTGAATTGTTTTTTTGCACTATAGCAGGGCTCATTATCCAGCTGAAGGAGGCCACTGCCATTGGGGATACGGTTTCCATAAAGGGGTGCACTTGGTCTACAACAATGTTTAGTTGATGTATGTCAAAGTAGTATGCACAAGAATGCCACGACTCAAGGTTTCCCAGCAGATAATTGCCCAGAGCATTACACTGCCTCTGCGAGCATGCCTTCCTCCCAAAGTTCATCCTGGTGCCATCTCTTCTCCAGGCAAGTAAGGCACATTCACCTGGCCATCCATGATGTAAAAAAAGAACATGAACGAACATGAATAAAAGAAAAACTTTCTTCTATTGTTCCTGGTCCAGTTCTAATGCCTGCATGCCCACAGTAGGAGCTTTCAGCTGTGTACCAGGGTCAGCATGGGCACACTGACCGGTTTGCAGCTCTGCAGCCCCATATACAGCAAGCTGTGACGCATTATGCATTCTGACACCTTTTCATCATAGCTAGCATCCACTTTTTCAGTTATTTGTGCTACAGTAGGTTTTCTGTGGCATCAGACCAGACAGGCTAGCCATCACTCCCCTCATGCACCAATTAGCCTGGGGTATCCATGACTCTGTAACCGTTTTCCTGGTTCTCCATGCTTGGACCATTTTTGGTAGGCGCTAACCAGGGACATCCCACAAGACCCATCGTTTTGGAGTTGCTCTGACCCAGTGATCTAGAAACCACAATCTTGCCCTTTGTCAAAGACTCTCGATCCAAACACTTGACCATTTTTCCTTCCTCCAACGCATCAACATCCAGAACTGACTTTTCACTTGCTGTGTAATATACCCCAAATCATGTCATGTGCCACTTTAACGCAATAATCAATGTTATTCAAGTCATCAATCAGTGGTTTACACGTTAAGGCTGATCAGCACTAGAGATAGGAATCACCAGCAGTGTTTACCCACACACAGTACACTTTAGCGGGCCACCCAGGTACAGAATATTGAAAGCAGCTCAAGTACAGTATATCTGTCGAACCTTTTTTAAAAATCTGTTTAGGAGAATAAAGCCATGTGTTGTTCACATATTTCCACACAAAAGAAACGCAATGTGTAATCTCCCCTTATCTTCAGTAAGCACTTACTGCTGAATGCGCTCTAGTGGAAGAGGAAGCAAGTCTTCAAGTTTCAGCTTGTGGAACTCGGGTCTGGCCTCCTGAAGCTTCTTAAATCGTCTGAACGCTTTGTTTTTCTTCAGCTGCACCTAATAGAAATCAAAAATAGGAAAAAATTAAGGCATTAAGGTCCCAGGTTCAAACCCTACCAACCACCAAAGTTGCCACTGTTGGGCCCTTAAGCAAAGCCCTTAACCCTCAACTGCTCAGATGTATAATGAGATAAAAATGTAAGTCGCTCTGGATAAGGACGTCTGGCAAACACAGATGTAGATGTAGTTAAAATACATCATACACCAAGCACTGTTATTCTTCTCTATCGTCACTGGTCAGAAGGTGTTGATTTATTCCTATAACACCAAGTCCGATGCAGGTTCCATCCATAATGGACGCTTGAAGTAAACAATTTTTTTTCCCGGCAAGTAATATTTGTTTATGTAACATTTTTTAGAAAGATCATTTCAACTGAAACAAAGGTCGCTGTCAGCAGCAAAGGCTCCAGCCATACACCAAAAATCAAAACCTGTGTTTCTCATCGGAGCTTGATTTAAACCGGACTTTTGTTTCTCCACCACAGTTAAATAAACAAAGCCTACTGAATCAGTCTTCATTCTTAGTGGCGTGTGTCTAGTGTGGTGTAATGAGCACCGAGTTGACCAGATTGGACTTGACTGGATTTTATGGCTGAGGCAGCTGGGGTCTTCCTCTATGAAGCAGGGAGACACTAAATCACAGGCTGGTAGATGGTCATGAAGAAAGATAAAAGTCTTTTTATTTGGGTTTTCACATAGATTTATGAAAATTTGTGCTTCAAAGCTTTATATTAGGCTTATAATGGCGTGGTTGAACTGGTTCTTATCTTAAATGTCGTCTCAATTACATAGTAAAGTACAAGGAACTCCATGCAGATTTGAGAGAGAGTATAGTAGACGTACACATGTATAGTACACAATGACTCTTGCAGCCATTTCTAAATAATTTCCAACACTCCAAGATCGGATCAAACAATTGTACACAAGTACAAGTTATTGGGAGGTGAAGCCATTTTGACAAGAACCGGACAAGTGTCACTGGAAATTAGTTTGGATAGTCGGGGACATCTCAGGACCCACCAAAAAAGTCAAAATGGTTTAATAAAAATTATTGTGAATTAAATAATTTGCATTCTTTACTAACGTGATACTCCAATACTCAGTTCAGATTGTATTACTAGCGACATGCAATCTTTGAAATTTCTTAGTATTTGGTACTTCTTATTTTTAGTTTAATAATATTCACTTGAGTTAAAAAAAAAAAAAAAAAAAGCTTCTGTTGAAGCTCAAGGTCCATTTTAGATCAAATTCATCAGAGTGTCATGCTTTAAGAAAAGATGAAGGGGCATGATAGAATCTAAATTTTCATACACAGTAAACATGGTCAATATTACAAAGTTGTTTACATTTAAAAAGCGACTAACGTAGGATATCATTACAAAAATGATACTTGAACGCTTACTTTATTTTAAATCCACTTTCCCCCTCTCTCCCCATCATTCCAGTTGACTCTCGTGCAGCACCGTGGCTTAGTTGTGAAAAAACATACTTCATACATGTTACAAAATATACTTCACCTAACAGTGAGTACAGTAGAATGTACTCCTGTCTATAAAGGCAGTGAAAATAATGGCAGGTTGTTCACTATGGCCCATGGGGGAGTTTCAGACATGTTAATAGGACGTTAAACAGTCTCATTTGTTCATTAGCATTTGACTGCTACCATTATTTAAACTAGCTGTCTAGCTGCTATTCTGTATAGTGGCTCTTAAGACTTCCTGTTTACTAGGGTAAAAGTTTTAATAGAATATAAAAGCAACCTCATGAGTTGAATGACACAAAGAATATAATATAATATAATATAATATAATATAATATAATATAATATAATATAATAAATATATTATACATTTTATTTTAAAAAAAATTAAGATAGCTTATTATAACTTCAACTGTAAAGTAATTGGCGGTTTTGATCAGTAATTGTATGCAGTAAATACACTTAGGCTTGTGTTTCATGACAAATAAATGACTTTTAAATAAAACATTGTGTGTGTGCATGAAAATTCAAACAGAATTCTTAAAGTGAAATTTTAAAAGTTCAATATTAAATAAATTTTATATCATAATAATAATCAGGACTTTGACCAAGGTCAGCTGGTTTAGTCAATGCGTAATTTCACTCTATACTACACTCGACCCTTCTGTGTAGTGTGGGAAATAGATTTTAATCTTTATTTCTTATCAGTGAAAATTTGCTAAAAAAAAAAAAAAAGAAAAAAAAAAAGAAAAATGATCATGTGTTTTAAACAAACTAACAACTAAACAAATAAACACCAGGATCCAATAAGCTCAGGACAAGCCCCTGCATTAAGCACAAATAAATTCTTCCCCTTGTATCTGTCAGAGATCCTTTATTAGCTCAACCCCACGTCAATGACACAGCGGTGATCTGGAGGGACAGATTGCCGGTGTGTGAGTCACACGTCAGGGCAAACATGCTGCTCTGTGTTCCTGCAATTACTGCCATGTAGGCCTGGTGGGGGAAATCGATGCTAACTCACACGGCTCTGTCCTGAATCGATGGGAATCAGTCAATTTGGCGCAGACATATCCCTCCTCTTAATTAAGACATTAATATCTGCGAGGCTCCAGGCTTCCCACGGATAAATAAAGAGCAGATGTTAGTGATGCCTGAGCTCCGGGCTGATGGGTGAGGAAAACATTTGGAACATTTCTCTTCCTAAGACATGTTTGAGAATCGCACTTTAATTTGATTCTGTCCAGTTTGGAGAAGGCGCCTGTCTGGTAGTTATCGCTAGCATTAGCATAGTGTGGTGATAATTCTTTAACTGCTACCTGATTTGGCTTAACAAGGAATCACTCATCCGTACACGGGGGTACAGGTGCCATACTGAAGGAGGAGCTAATTAGCAGAGAGAGAGAGAGAAAGAGAGAGAGAGATATTCCTTACTGCACTGTTTTGG